>JAJIBD010012537.1:0-53747 GCA_021461705.1 Cryptotis parvus | reverse complement strand
AGATATTCACGGTTCCTTCACTTGTAAGTATGGAAACACTAAGAAGAACCATGTTTCCCATCCACAGAAGTCAAGCCGTAAGGTGAAAGAGACTTCAGCCCTATAGATTCCTGCTTCATGTTTTAGTAATGGGTATCAGGCCCCGGGTGTAATAGAATATACCCGTGAAAATATCGCTGGTAAAGAGACGTCATTTAAACGCCCATGTCTGTTCTCCTAGCGCCTCACCAAGATTCTGATGTATTGAGCCCCGCAGAGGTTGACTGGTTTAGCAGACCTGCCCGTTACTGATGGGTACCACGTGGTTTGTAATCTCACCTTTTGAGAAATCCCCTTTAGCCTCTAAGGGATGGGATAGCATAAGGCATCATTTATCATGACAATTTGTATGGTCTTGGGCAGGTATTAAAATGTATTCGTTGTTCCAAAAACATATTATGTTTTGCACTTAGAGCAATTAGAATTCAGTTTTTGTTTTATTTAACAAAAGTGACTGAGCAGGGGGCCAGAGCAGTAGTACAGCAGGGAGGGGCGGCGCCTTGCCCACAGCCGACTCAGGTGCAATCCCTGGCACCCCGCATGGCATATCCTCACCTGAGTCCAGCCGGGGGTGATCCCAGAGGTCAGAACCAGGAGTAAGCCCTGAGTATAGCCAGGTGTGGCCTCCCAGAAAACCCAAAGAAATTCTTGAGCCTGTATCATTTATTGGCTATAGTAGTAGGTTTTGGAAATGTAATGGTCAGCTGTCCTTGCCTCTGAAATGTACAATAGTGGGGATGATCTTAATGAATTAACTTTAAACTTTAATTAAATTATATATTTATTTTACTGAATTTCAGCAACTTGAAAGAATGTTTCTTTGAGAGCAAATGATAGAGACCTGGCCTTGCTCCACAGTTTAAAGACGTGTTCTGATTCCTTTTTTGTTTGTTTGGGGCCACGCCCAGCAATGCTCAGGGCTTACTCCTAGCTCTGCACTCAGGAATTACTCCTGGTGGTGCTCAGGGGACCATACAGGATGCTGGGGATCAAGCCTGGATCACCCACATGCAAGAAGAAGCACCCTCCGGCCCTTATAATGGCTTTTTTCCCAACTTACTTTTCTATTTGAGTGTACTTGAACTTTTCTGTTGAAGTTGAAGCTACCTGAAGTTGTGCATTAATGAGATATTATAGAGCAAATTAAGGGTCTGAGTTATTTTTAGGGGGATGGGGAGCGCACCAGCAG
Source organism: Cryptotis parvus (assembly GCA_021461705.1). Lineage (NCBI taxonomy): Eukaryota > Metazoa > Chordata > Mammalia > Eulipotyphla > Soricidae > Cryptotis > Cryptotis parvus. The sequence goes on along the minus strand of JAJIBD010012537.1, from coordinate 52,519 downwards.
TGCTCAGGGGGTTACTCCTGGCTCTGCACTCAGGGATCACTTCTGGCAGTGCTCAGCAGGCCTTATGTATGGGATGCTGGGGATCAAACCTGCATCAGCCGCATGCAAGGCAAGCCCTGTATCTGCTGTACTATCATTCCAGCCCCACATTTAATCTTTTTGTTTTTGTCTTTTGTGTCTTACCTGGCGATGCTCAGGGGTTATTCCTGGCTCTGCATTCAGGAATTAGTCCTGACAGTGCTCAAGGGACCCTATGGGATGCCGGGATTGAACCCGGGTTAGCCACGTGCAAGGCTGATGCATGTCCTTTATATTGGAGCTACATTCCTGGCCCTAAATGAAATGTTTTTCTTTTTTAAGGGTGAGTGATAAGAATTGTACTGACGTTGTCATAACAGTACAACTTTAGAATTGTGCTAGAAGTGTGAGAATGTTGTTTGATGTTGAAACTTGCCTTGAAAGGCTCGCTGCAACCTCAGCACCGAGTGATGAAGTTAGACGCCCAGCTTTTCCTTCTCTTCTGTTGTAGCCTTAGGAATGTAATTTTAATTATAAATTCCTTTAGTTATCTTTTTTAGAAGCATGACTGCTTTATCGTCTGTTACACATCTTGTAAGTAAGCGGGCTCTGCAGTTCTTTTTTTAGGTCCATTAAATTGCTTTATAGTCGTTTCACGTCCTCAAAATCAGATAATAGCAAATCAAAAAAGGGAAATCCTTTCCTTAACCTTTCAGCATTTCACCTTCACATTTGACCATAGTCTTCCCTTAACAACAAACAAAAAAGTTAAACTTGGAGAGTGCTCGGGGCTATACCTGGCTTTATGCTCAGGAGGTGCCGGTGGAGCCACCTGTGTCTTGGGGGATCCCACCAGGTCAGCCTCATGCAAAGCCACCACCTCCCCCTCCTGGATTTTCTCTGACTCGCCTTTCAAAATTTTACTTCTTGCCAACTAAGTCCTGGCAAAGTCCAGATGAGTTCAGAGATCGCCAGAGATACCTTTTGGACGATCCAATATCCTCCCTTTCCGATGTCCTTAATACAGTTTAACTTCGTATGTTAGAATATAGCTTTACAGGACCAAAGAGGTAGTCCAGGGTTATCGTCAGCAGTGACCCCTGAACATTGCTCGGTGTGGCCGAATAGCAAAGAAAAAATAGTTCAATTCAACTGTTATTCTTAGAATTGGCATCTTTTTGGTGCTCCTCTTTTATGGGGGGGTGAGGGGTTTCGGGGAGTGAACACATGGCAGTGCTGCAGGGTCTGCTGTTGGCTCAGTGCCGGGGGGCTTGCTCCTGCCAGTGCTCAGGGGACCATGTGGTATCAGGTGAGGGCCTCCTGCATACAAAGCAGACTCCCTCTCCTGAGCCCTGGGTCCTGCTGCATGATGCAACTTTCCCTATTACTAATTATCTGATAATGGCTCGTGAAATCTGGTCAGCCTGTATCTCCCTTGGGTCTAGTTCAGTTAGAAAATGGAAAGCATCTCTCACACCTTAATAATAAGATTTCCAAACTAGTACTGAACCTTCTGACTTTATTATGGAGCAGGAAAGGAAGTGAAAATTGCTCTAATGTTCAGCTTGAATGAAAATTAAAGCCGCTGGGGTGGCAAAGATCAGATGTCTGAAGTTGCAGCATCTTCCAAGAACCTGGGAAGAAAGGCACGTCAGAGAAGGACGCAGTTGATTAGATCTTTGAGGGAACAATTTGATGATGTCAGTAAACATGGACTTTATAATGCACGTACTAGGACATTGTTTCGTAAATATTCCTGCAACTGTGCACAGTAGGTATTGTATTATCTTGTCTAATAAGTAGCTTTAGACTGAAAAAAAATGTCCAGTAGGACTTGGCTAAAGTACAGTAGAAAAGAACGTAGGGTAGTATTTGAGAAGAATGAATGAATGAATGAATGAATGAATGAATGAGTCAAAATGGTATTAGTTAATAAGCAATCTTTACAATATATCAAGAAAAAAGTATAGAACAGTGTTTATAGTATACCATCCTTTGGGAAGGAAGATAGAATCGTACATATTCATTTTATAGTTTACTTAATACGCCCTTAACCTGTGTAGCTTACGTGTGCACATACACATTACACAGACACACACACACACACCAGCTTGAGGAATATGCAAGAACTTGCTCACAGAGACGGTCTTTGCGGGAGGGGGACCTCTAGCTAAGGGACTTTTTATTCCCTGGTGCCTGGAATTGATACCCAGGGCCTCATGCATGCAAGGCAAAGTGCTCTGCATCTGAGCCACCCCCAAACCCTAGCTTTTTTACACTTTGTTTATGCATCATTTTAATGTATTTGCTTGTTAAAAACACATAGGTTGGAGAGCTGGTGCAGCGGATAGGACGGTTGCCTTGACCACGGTCAACCCTCATTCGGTCTATGGTCCCTTGAGCCTAGCCAGGACTAAAGCCTGACACATTGCTGACTGTGGCACAGAAACCATAAAAATAGCAGAAGTATGTGTGGCTGTATGTAGAAGCAAAGCCAAAGTGGGCTTCAGTAGATTAAGAGGACTGGAGAGAGCTGGAAGAGTGGTGTGTGTTCTTTGCATGTGAGAGGCCTGGGTTCAGTCCCCGACACCAGATGGTCTGCAGTTGTTGCTTCACGCATGTGGCCGTTAAGAGAAATAACACAGTAATGAGTTTGCAATACGTACTTGGATTGGAAAGGTTTAAACTAAAAGAACCAAGCAGTCGATGTTGACAGGTTGCCTAGGAAATAGACCTATGTTACCATTTACTCAGATGTGCTTTTGTTTTAGGCCCGCATGCTCATCACAGAAGAAAACTTAATGACCATCATCATTAAGACTTTCATGGATCACTTGAGACATCGGGATGCCCAGGGCAGGTTCCAGTTTGAACGATACACTGCCTTACAGGCCTTCAAGTTCAGGAGGGTTCAGAGCCTTATTCTAGACCTCAAGTACGCTCTTCTCTCTGTCTCTTTTTCAATCAGTCCGTTGCCGTCTGTGCTATGTAACTGCAATATTCATTGCTGCTTATCTTGCTCAGGTATGTGTTAATCAGCAAACCGACGGAATGGTCAGAAGGTCTGAGGCAGAAGTTCCTGGAAGGATTTGATGCCTTTTGGAATTGCTTAAATGTATGCAGGTACGTATCCACCGACGCCTGTTACAAGGGAAACACCTTCCCTTTTCCTCCCCTTGCCCCTTTTCTGGGTTCATTGAACCAAATACTTTCTGTCTGCACAGCGTTTTCATTTTGGAGCCGTCCTTTGGACAGCAACAGTTTGGGCCAAGATGCTCTTCCTTAGCTGGAAGCTCTTAGAAAGGTGTAGACCAGTGAGAGCTCAGAAAAGTTTTTTTTTTAATATATACATATATATTACATATGGTATTAATATATTACATATGGTATTATGGTATTAATATATTACATATGGTATTAATGTAGTATTTCTATAATACAGTATAGAAAATCCCGGCCTCTATTTAGTGCTTATTTTTCTTTTTTTTCCCAATATTCCCATTGCCAAACAGAACCTAAAAGCAGAAGCCAACTAGTATATTAAGCCACTTTGAACTGTAATAAGTTACGTGATCAGAAAAAAATCAGAGGGCCGAGAGAGAGCTCAGCGGCAGAGCACCTGCTTGCCGTGAGAGGACCTGGATTTGATTCCCAACTCCACAAAACAAGTGGGAAAATCTGAGCAAATACCATTATGGTTTCTTTAGTATCTGTTTTTTTGTTTTGTTTTGTTTTGTTGTTTTTGAGTCTCTTCCGGCAATGCTCAGGGGTGACTCCTGGCTCTGCACTTAGGGATCACTGCAGGCGGTGCTCAGGGGACCATATGAGATGCCGGGGATCTATCCCAGGTTGGCCACGTGCAGCACAAGCTCCCTACCCGCTGTGCTGTCTCTCCGGCCCCAAGAAATGATACTCTTTTATTCATTTATACTCACGGTCTTTTGCTTGCTTTGCTTTCTTTCATCTTTCATAAGCTTTTAGTTGCATCTTAGGAATGGGTATGAAAACTTCCTTCTAGTATCTTATAAAAATATTTATAACATGAGGGCCGGAGCGATAGCCCAATGGGTAGGCGTTTGCCTTGCAGGGGCCGGCCTGTGCTGGTCCGGGTTCGATCCCCGGCATCCCATATGGTCCCCCGAGCACCGCCAGGAGTGATTCCTGAGTGCAGAGCCAGGAGAAACCCCTGAGCATTGCCGGGTGTGACCCAAAAAAAAAAAAAAAAAAAAGCAAAAAAAAAAAAAAAAAAAGAAATTTGAAAAATATACGGAAGCCGAAAATAAAATTAAATTAAAAAAATATTTATAACATGATAAATATTTATGCATTAATATTATAACATAAACATTTTTAATGTCCATTTTTATATCCATTTAATGTCCATTTTTCTCCCACAATTTTTGTTTGTGGGATGTCCTTGAGCTAAAAAAAAAAAAATTTGAAGAATTTTGCTGGTGTGGAGTATAACTTTTTTTTTTTTTTCTTTTTTGGGTCGCACCCAGCAATGCTCAGGGGTTTCTCCTGACTCTGCACTTAGGAATTACTCCTGGCGGTGCTCGGGGGACCATATGGGATGCCAGGGATCGAACCTGGGCCAACATGGGCGGCCGGCGTGCAAGGCAAGCGCCCTACCCGCTGGGCTATCGCTCCGGTCCCAGTGGAGTATACTTTTTATCATCTAAAATATATGGAAGATTGCATCTATAAAGTAGCTTGTGATATACTGTCCTGGGATTCTTGATTTGTATTTAGAGAATGTGGCGTAATCGTTGAATTTCCCAAACTACCTGGCACTTTTGTTAAAAAGTGTTTTGCCAGTGCTTTTGTTTCCACCTCATGGATTTTTTGTCACCCATGTATGTTTCTTCTGTGTTATATAAGTTTCCTTGTAAGAGAACAAATCTGATTTTTAGTCACTCACAATCTCCTCACTTCTTTTGAGGGAATGGATCCCATTACGCGGCAGGTCGGGCAGCATATCGAGATGGAGCCGGAGTGGGAGGCCGCCTTCACGCTGCAGATGAAGCTGACCCACGTCATCTCTATGATGCAGGACTGGTGCGCCTCAGACGTGAGTGTCCTATGGGAGAGGTGTCAGGCAGTCGTGTGGGCTGGTGCGCCTCAGACACGCGTGTCCTGTGGCAGAGGGCGGACAGTGGGAGAGGTGTCAGGCAGTCAGGTGGACCGGTGCGCCTCAGACACGCGTGTCCTGTGGCAGAGGGCGGACAGTGGGAGAGGTGTCAGGCAGTCATGTGGACCGGCGCGCCTTAGGCGTGAGTGTCCTGTGGGAGAGGGCGGACGGTGGGAGAGGTGTCAGGCAGTCATGTGGGCTGATGCACCTCAGACATGCGTGTCCTATGGGAGAAGTATCCTACAGACTCCTGCGTAAGTGTTGGCATTTGGAGAGGATGGTGTCAAAGCATATTTTCTTCTTTCAGCCATCTATCACTTACATACAGGCTTAAGCTCAAAACCCTTAGGGAAGAACTGAACAGAAAGAGGAAATGATAATCCACACTTTGATGTTGCTGTCTTTGTCTTTTTCCAAAATCCCTTATCTTGTAGAAAGAGAATATACCCATTCACCCCTCCTGATTTTACTGTTGATACATTTGTCCCTGGTTTTGAAGTCATTTTGGCCTGTCTTGCACTGGAGTGTAACCAAGAACCTGTGTGACTGGGGATGAAAAGGCTTCTGTGAGTCAGGGTTAACTGAGCAGAGAGGCAGACTGTTCCCCTCGTGGGCACAGCTGCACTGTGCTCAGTGCGAAGGCGGATGCTGTGAGAAGCTCAGAGTTGGAGACTGGCCATTGAGGGTAGGCAGGGGGGCAGGAGCGACACTTTTCTGGGCCAGGAGACTAGGGGAAGAAGTTGGGTTCTATTCTGACTGAAAAGGGAAGCAGCTACGCAGCACTCCTGGAAAGGGATGAGTACATGTGTTTAGATTGCAGAGAGAGAGAGAGAGAGAGAGAGAGAGAGAGAGAGGAGAGAGAGAGAGGAGAGAGAGAGAGAAAGAAAAAGAAAATGAATGGAGTGTATGTATGTGTCTGTCTGGACGTGAACGGAGGATGTTATGTGTGTGGGGGTGGGGGTAAGAAGCGGTGAGTTTAAGAGAGAGGTGGTCATTTTTTGAAGTCCTGGAGATAATCAGTGGCTATTGAGAGAAATGGAGATGAATTCGTCAGCGTGGTAGTGGATGAGAGGGAAGGAGGGGAGACGCTGTGGGGATGACTCCCGGCTCTCTCCGGCTGAGGACATGGTGCCTGCGAGACGGGGTACAGGAGAGAGCAAGCTTGCACGGGGAGACTGTTGCTGTTTGAGGCGCTAACTTATGCGATCCGAGGTGCTTGTTCAAACGCAGACGCCCGGTGTTCTGAGTGACTTACAGAAAACCCTCTCTTTTAGGAAAAGGTGTTGATCGAAGCTTACAGGAAATGCCTTGCAGTCTTGACGCAGTGTCATGGTGGTTTTACTGATGGTGAACAGCCAGTCACACTAAGCATTTGTGGACACTCAGTGGAAACTATCAGATACTGTGTCTCCCAGGAAAAAGTTAGCATTCACCTCCCGGTTTCCCGCTTACTTGCAGGTAAAGAGTTTCCCCCTAAAAAGAGCCCTGATACTATCTCTTAAATTATTGTGTGGTTGATAATTATTGAGTGTCTACTGTGCATTATTCTGAGAGTTTTTTTTTTCTTTTTGCTTTTTGGGTCACACCCAGTGACGCTCAGGGGTTACTCCTGGCTCTGCACTCAGGAATTACTCCTGGCAGTGCTCGGGGGACCATATGGGGGTGCCGGGATCGAACCCAGGCCGGCACAGGCAGGCAGCATGCAAGGCAAATGCCCTACCCGCTGGGCTATCGCTCTGGCCCCTATTCTGAGAGTTTTGCATGCCTTAATTTATTTAACCATCCTCTGACCTATGAGGCAGGCATTATTACTCAGTTGGTTCGCAGATCGGGAGGCTGAAGCACAAGACCGATGAGTCTAGATTTCTCAGCGAGAGTCCGAGTTGGGAATCTTGAGAAGCTGACAGCGGAGGTGCATGCCTGCTGAGCCACAGAGCTTTGGAATTTGTGTTTGTTTTGATGAAGGTGGCGTGCAGGGGGTCCCCAGGGCTGTTCCTGCTGTGGCTAGGATGCCAGGCGGCCCTGGGGATTGGATCCGGACCCCCATGTGTGCAGATAGACCTCCATCCCTTTTTCTCTCTTTTCCTTTTTTGGGGGGTGGGGTTGGATCGGGGCTGGGATTGGGTCATACCTGGCGATGCTCAGGGCTTACTCCTGGCTCTGTGCCCAGGGAGCACTCCTGGTGGAGTGCTGAACCAAATACATGAACCAAATTCATGTATTTGGTTCATGGATTGACTGTGTGCAAAACAAGCACACAGCCAATCCACCCACTGTGCTGTCTCTCTGGCCCCTCGTTGATAACATTCGTAAGCAGCACGTCGAAAGGGAGTTCCAAATCGGCAGTTCCGTCATAAGTAAATTGATGAGTAGGCGCTCACAGACTGTGAAGGTGCCGCTTGCAGCCAGCGTGTTTCTCTGAGCCTCACTTTATTGCCGCTTTTTTCGCTTTTCTTCTCAGTGCTGAGGCTTGAACCCCTAAATTCCTTTTTGGTGGTTTTGGGGTTTTGGGTTTTTTGTTTTGTTTTTTAGGACCATGACAGGTGGGGTCAAGGATTACACCTATCTCTGTGCTCAGGGACCATTCTTGGAGCACTTGGGGGGGCCCTACGCAGTGCCAGGGTTCAACCCAGGTCCACTGTGAGCAAAGGCAAGCACGTTCCCCCTGTACAGTTGCCTGGCCCCAGACATCTGTTTTGGAGGGAGAATCCCCGGTGTGCTCAGGAGATCCAGAGCCCTCCCCTATAGTTCTCAGCCAACCAAACCAAGGGCCCAAGGGTGCGGCGCTCACCAGGGCCTGCAGTGCCAGGTGTATGAGGGGCACTGGTGGTGCTCAGGGACCTTGGGGCTACACCTGGAGATGCTTCATCCTGGCGCCATCTGGTGCCGGAATGGAGCCCAGGTCAGGCGCATGCGGGTGTGTCCCCTCACAGCTGTGCCCTCTCCTGGGCCCCGCAGAAATTCCTTTTTTCTTTTTTGAGTCACACCTGGCGATGGTCAGGGTTATTGCTGGCTCTGTGCTCAGGGACCATATGGGATGCTGGGGATTGAACCTGGGTTGGCTGTGTGCACGGCAGATGCCCTCCCCATTTTACTATTGCTCCCGCCCCATGCAGAATTTGTTCTTTTCCCCATGCAGAAATTCTTAATTCCGCTCATACATGGATGAATTTCATTTCTCTTTATTGGGTTATCAATGAGAGAGTTTCATTTTTCTTTATTGGCCCAATAACTTTATAGCCTGTGAAAGTAATCATTTTTTTTTTTGCTTGTATCAGAAAGCCTAGAGAATGATTATCATTTTCTCCTTAAATAATTCAGTGGGGAAAAAAAATAATTCAGTGGAATTCACCATTGGAATCATATTGACCTAATAATTTCCTTTCAGGCAGGTTTTCAATGATTGGTTCACTTATTTTCTAGAAAATAGACCAGGTCATGTTCTCTTTCTCCTTGTGTGAGTTTTGGTAATTTGTGCCTTTCAAAAAATTGTTCACATGGCAACCCAGGTTTGATCTCTGGTTCTCTGAGCACCACCAAGAGTGATCCTGGTGGGGGTGGGGAGGGAAGAGCAACAGCACAGCGGGTAGGATATCTGCCTTTTACGAGGCTGACCGGGTTCAATCCCCAGCATCCCATATGGTCTCCCGAGCACCACCAGGAGTAATTCCTGAGTGCAAAGCCAGGAGTAACCCCTGAGCATTGCCAGATATGACCCAAAAAGAAAAAAAAAAGCGATCCTGGGTACAGAGCCTCTAGTATGCCCCCGAGCACCCCCAAATATGGCCCGAAAACAAAACAAATAAAAAATTGGTCTGTTTCTGTCCACACTGGTGGACATAGAGTTGCTCATTAAATTTCTTTACTTGCCTGTTAATGTCCTCGGAGAGTACTAATATCCCTCTTTTACTTGGAAGGCTCCCCCACCATTTATAATATTATCCTGTGTTAAACCCCACCATTGCAATAGTCTTGGGTTATCAATGAAATCCTGGTGATTTAAGGTACCTTATCTAAGTATTAAAACAGGTCCTTGTGCATAAAAATTATTTCCTAGGATGAAATTGTGATTGTGAATGTCTTTTATTGCTATCACTGTTCAGGCCCACTTTTTCTTTGGTACATGGTTTGCATGTTCTGAACCCTAATCCTCGGCATAGGTAAGTGACAGCACCCTTGATTGAAAAGTGTCAGTACTGAGGCGCAGGGAAGGCAGCCAGGTTCCGACTGCAGGTCAGCCGCTGATCCTTCTGCCGGAATGGCCGCTGTGCATCCCGGGGACTCCGTAGTCCATACTCTGGGCACGTACCAAGCATTTTCAGGCCCGTCGGGGTCATTACCTCCCCGATTTTTCTCTGTGGCATTTTTGAACATCTGTCTTGCTCTCTTGGACCAACCTTGACCTGAATGCTCCCGTTTGACTGGAGAGCTAAGTAAAGGTGACCTGCAGGACTTCGTGAGCAGCGTGGGGAGTCCAGGTGGGCGATGTTGCGGGCTTGCCAGGGGGAGGCTGAATCCTCGTGGGTCTTCTTAAATCAGGACAGTCTCAGAACAGACTCAGCCGAGTGGGCACCGTCCCGTAAGGTTACAGAAATGTTTAGGCGACAACAGGACCAGCAAAGATTCTGAATAACCTTCAGTTACAGACTTAATTTTTAAAAGGTCAAAATTAAGGCTAAGATGAAAAGGACCCTTTGCAGTTAGGAACTAACACGATTTTGACCCTAAACCCTAATTCTAGGGGGTTAGTCTCCTCTGGTCACGGTTGATGCAGACCGAATGCCAGAGCCAGCTTCTCTGTTCAGTTCCCAGAAGGCTCTTGCTGCTCTACATGGGAGCAAATCCCATGGCCAGTGAAATGTGACTCTGAACATTGACATAGCTTATGCATTGTTTGATAAGTATTAGCTGTTTTTTTTTTTTTTTTTTTTTTGCCTTTTTTGGGTCACACCCAGCAATGCTCAGGGGCTACTCCTGGCTCTGCACTCAGGAATTACTCCTGGCGGTGCTCGGGGTACCATATGGGATGCCGGGATCGAACCCAGGCCGGCAGAGGCCAGCCGCGTGCAAGGCAAACGCCCTACCCGCTGGGCTATCGCTCCGGCCCCCTAATATTAGCTGTTTTTGCATGTCTTCTGTAATACACCATCCTGATGTGTTGAGACATGTAGTTAAATACTATTTCTAAATGTCTTTGATACAGAGAGTCATAAGAATACGAACTAAAAGGTTTCATTTGTTTTATGCTTTGATTTGTAATGTGATAGATTCCAGAAGAGAAAACAAAGTTAAGTGAGAAATTATGATGTGGGCACTTGGGGGTGGTGAAGATGCATTAGCTTTGTATATCAAAGCCATAAAGTAAAGTACTGCAGCCTATGAGCCGAACTCCGGGTGCATCTGGCTGTCCAACCCCCCGTGCTGCCCGCCCGTGTGCTGCTGCCAGGCGCGTGGAGTTCCTGACCCAACACATGCGTGGCCGCATCTCCCCTCCTGGGATGTGGACTTTCCTCCCTTCATACCTGCTGCTGGGGTGTGCACTGGGGTCTCTCTGCCCTGAGAAGCCCACGCTCTCTCTTAAGCCTGTTCTCTCCCTCTGCCCACCCTTTCCTCAAAACTCGCAAATAAAATCTGATATACTTTTAAAAAATCTTTTTTTTAAAAATTTTAATCATTTTCTAAATGATTTTCACTTAAGCGTTTTATTTGTTCTCCCATACAGGTTTACATGTGCTGTTAAGCAAAAGTGAAGTCGCACATAAATTCCCAGAGCTCCTACCTCTAGTAAGCACCTCTTACCTGTGTCCACGTGTTTGGGATCATTGGGGTTTTGAGACCACACCTGGCGGTGCTCAGGACTTCTCCTGGCTCCACATTCAAGGATCGCTTCTGGTGGGGTTTAGGGACCCATATGAGGTGCCAGGGATTGGACCCTGGTCCGCTGCATGTAAGGCAAGAGCCCCACCTGCTATACTAGAACTCTGACCCAAATAAAGAGTTCTCCAGGGAAATAAACCAATTAAAAAAAAATGCACACACAAGTGGGTATGTGCGTACCTGTATGTGTGGAGAGAGATGTATGTTTGGAGGGAGATTGATTTTAAGGTGTTGGGTCATACAATTGTGGGGTCTGTTGATTCGAAATCCTACTGCAAAAGCTGTTAGTAGGCTGAAGACCCAAAGAAAAAATAATATTTCAGTCTAAAGACAATTTAGATGCAGATTTTCTGCTCCTACATTATGGAGAGTAATATGCATTCATCAAAGGCTGCTGATTGCAATATTGGTATCACTTGTATCATGTCATCCCATTGTTCATCGATTTGCACCAGTAACATCTCCATACTTCCTGTCGCATGCTAGTGTAGCCCAAGGGCTCGCTCTAGGAACACGAAGAGCCTCAGACCATTCCTTCAGGTCGTGGGAATGAGGTCTATAATTGTTACTTGTTTTTGGCATGTCAGATACACCAATATTGGTAAAAGCTTGAAAATATATGTGTTCTCAGCAGCACTTTCAGGGGTACTTAACAGAAAACGGGGTGAGTGCCCTGGCCTAACTAGCCCTTATACAAACATACCTTACAAAGTTCCAGCTTGATTTTTTTTTTGAATAAAGTGTCTGTCCGTGTTAGAGACTTCTTTATAACTGAGCTGTTCATGTTTCTTTGCTATGCAGAGTGAACTTAGCCCACCCATGTTGATAGAGCACCCTCTTAGATGTCTTGTCTTATGTGCCCCAAGTCCACGCAGGAATGTGGAGAAGAAATGGGTTTTCTCTAGTAAACCAGGTAAGTGTTTTTTAACCCTACAGAGAGCTTTAGGTCCACACCTTGTCAGCAGCTGAGGTTGGCATTCTCAGTGTTGAAGGTGGTGTTAATTGATGGGGGGGCATATTGCATGCGTGTGTACAAGTGTGTGTGTGTGTGTGTGTGTGTGTGTCTGTATGTGTGTGTGTGTGTGCATTTGTATAAACCAGTGTGCTCTTTTGGGGAGTAGGGAGAAAAGGAAGCAGCCTGGATTTAAAACCTATGTTTCACCCCTTATTTTTTTTCAGATTTATTACTACCATAATGTGAAATGCAGACGTGAGATGTTTGACAAGGATATAGTAATGCTTCAGGTAATGACGTTAAAACACTAAACTTAAAGGTTGTGGGAGAATTATTTTTTAATTTTCCTATAATTTATTCCCAAAAGTTGCACCCATATCCCGCTCATTTATTAAACTTGAAGCTCATTTGGCAAGCACCTATGTTTCCTGAATGTATCTCAGAATACTTTCTCTCATTTCCTCCATCCCTCCTTCCCGCCTGTTTTGTGTTCCCTTCCTTGGCACACTACCAGGAGCAGAAACGTGGAAGCCATCAGCTCCTCACTGTGAAGGGCCCAAAACGCCTCAACTGATTTTCAGGGCTTGCAGTACTTGATTGTGTCAAAGTTCCCCAAAATTGTTGTGTTTTCTTGTAACACCTGAAGCTCGCACATTAGGGCTGGAGAGATCGTAAGGCCGTAGGGCACTTTGCTTTGAACACAACCAAGCTAAGTTTGATTCCCGCATCCCACGTGGTGCCCTGCTAGGAACAGCACAGAACCAGGAGTAACCCCTGAGCACTGCCAGGTGTGGCCCAAAAACCAAAACTAAGGTTTGCACGTTAAAACCTTCTGTTCCTCTGCTTCAACCCCCTTCCTTTCCTTTTTAGCCAGTAGCTTCTGTTCCTGCATGTCTCAGTGTTTGCTTCACGGCACTTTGCTCTGTCAGGGAAGAAGCCTTCACTGGCAGTAGAATGTGTCCAAATGAACTAAGGAGGGTTGAGATGAGTGTTTAAAAGCAGTATTTTTAATATGTTTCCATATTTTCTGTTTTGTTTTTGTTTTGGGGCCACGCCCGACGGTTACTCCTGGCTCCGTCCTCAGGAATCACTCCTGTTGGGACTCGGGACATGTAGGGTGCCAAGGATTGAACCCGGTCAGCTGCGTGCAAGGCAGGCACCTTACCCAATGTGCTACTGCTTCGGCCCCTCAGTATCTACATTTTTAAAGCGTTGGTCTACACATATATACGTGCATACAAGCATATATATAAGGCGTTGGCTTGCCACTTTGATGGCGCCTTTCCGTGGGGCTTATTCACGGCACTACAGTCAGAACTCTGAATCAAGGCTGTCTGTTAGACCTGTTATTCCCCCTCCAGTTAACTGTGGCAGCTGTATCTTGTTCCTTTTTATCCATTATTAATAGCACAGTACTTGCCATAAAGTAATTTGGGGGCGTGTGCTGCCTGGCCGTGCGGGGAGTGTGAGGTGCCACGTGCAGAGCTTTAGTAGCTTTTCCCTGACCCCGTTTGCAGTTTCCTCCCGTTACTGCTGGGTGGATTCACTAATGAGAGAAGTTAAGAAACGTGCGTTTTCATCTGGGCCGTGCTCAGAGTTGCTCAGAGGTTTGTCCTGGCTCAGTGCTCGGGCAGTCAAGCAGATCCAGACTCCAGCATGCAAAGTCCAGGATGTCCCCCACACCAGGAAATGGAAATTTTTATTTCTGTATGTGTTGGTTAAAAATTCAACATTTAAAAAATTTAATTAAAAGTTGACAGAGGGGCCAGAGAAATAGCCAGTGGGTAGGGCATTTGCGTGCGACCAAGCCGGGTTCATTGTCCAGCACCCCATAGGGTCCCCTGAGCCCCACCAGGAGCGACCCCTGAGCATAAAGCTAGGCACAAGCTGAGCACCACCACACATGGCCAAAAAAACCTAAAAGGTTGAGTATTTGGAGAGAGTACAGGAGATAAGCCACTCACTCGCCTTCCACATGGCCAGCTCTTGTGCGTTTCCTAGTCGCTGGAGCACCTCAGAAGTGGCCCCTGAGTACAGAGCTAGGAATAGGTGTGGCTTAGAAACCCAAAACAAACAAAAATTGAAGTTGATTTTGAATCTTTACAAATTGAACTGTAGGAGGATTGAAATTAGTATTTAAAGGCAGCATTTTAATGTTCAGATATTTACATGTATAATGCACGGTTTCTATCAGGTTTGCCACTAAAACTTAGTTTGAGTATTCTTTTTTGCTTTTTGGGTCACACCCAGCAATGCTCAGGGGTTACTCGTGACTACACTCAGGAATTACTCCTGGCAGTGCTAGGGGTCCATATGGGATGCCCGGCATCTAACCCGGTCAGCCGCATGCAAGGCAAACGCCCTACCCACTGTACATTGATCCGGCCCCAGTTTGAGTGTTCATGTGTAGGGCGACAGTGTCGTTCAGAGGGCCAGATTGTGTGCTCTGTGCCTGTGAGGCCCAGCTTTGCTCTCCAGCACTGCGTGGTCCCCTGAGCATCACCAAGAATGATTCCTGGGCACCAAACTTGGGTGACTTCTAAGCACCATGAGGTGTGACCCAAAGTTAAAAATAAAATTGGGGACTGAGAGATATCGCGAAGGTTAAGATGTTTGCCTTGCCTTTGGCCCACCTTGACAGTCGGGCTCTGTATGGCCTTGAGCACCACTGAGAGCTGCACCTCTGCACCGAGCCAGGCATAGCTCCTGAGCACTGTAGGCATGCCCCCACAAAAAAAATATTCACTTGTATCACTTATCTTCCTGTTGTTCATCGATTAGCTCAAGTGGGCGCGAATGGTATCTCCATTCGTTGGGAATGAGGTCCATTATTGTTACTGTTTTTGGCTTATCAAATACACCACAGGTAGCTTGCCAGGCTCTGCCGTGGCTCTGGGTTCATCCCAGGGGGCCCAGTCTTTTTCTATGTCAGACCATCAACCATCCAGGGGCCCACCGGGCAGAGCCCTGGGTGTAGACAAGCCTGTCTCCTGTCTGCTACCTGCCAACGCAGCCAGGCACCACAGCCACACCTGCAACACCTCAAGGGGCAGCATGTTTAATGATGCATCACATTTTTTCTCCAGAGTTCATACAGTGGACAGTGATTAAAGGACCCTAAAGTAAATCCAAAACTAAATTTGTAGGGGTACAATTAGTTCAAAGCAGTGAAAGGAAAGAGAACTTACAGCCCAGTGTATTCTGATGTGTGAGTTAGGTTTGGGTTGTTTTGGGGGGGAGTATATTTGTTTGTAGGGGACCGCATCTTCCTTTGCTTAGGGCTTACTCCTGGCTCTGTGCTCAGGGATCACACCTGGCAGGGCTCAGGGGACCATGTGAGGAGATGGGGATAGACCCAGGTTGGCCAGCAAGCCAGCGACTTGCCCTCTGTACTTTCCGCCCCTGCCCCCAGTGTGGTTTGGTGTTGTTCCATTACGTTTGGCCAGTTTAGGCCCTGGCCCACACAGTACCTCCCCAGGGAGGGTTGGGACCAAGTAGGTCTCCCTCTTTCACAGTACTGGCTTGGCATTCCAGTACTCTGCTTCCCCGTGGGTCCGTGTGTAATCCTTTTGACCTTCCCATTTCCTGTCTCTCAAACATTTGAAAAAAAAGACAGGTGTTTCCATGATGGACCCAAACCACTTCCTGATGATCCTTCTCGGCCGCTCGAGATCTATCAGATCTTCAGCACTCCAGACTACGGGAAAGATTCAGCTCCGAGGTCACCCAGAAGGTAGGAGCAGCTCCTTTCTATTCGACCACGTTGCTTGTCCTTGGTGGCCCAGGACGCAAGTTCTGACCTGTGCACTTTGTGCCCTCCCACTTGCTGCAGGACATCGTGCAGCAGAACAACACCCTGATAGAGGAAATGCTGTATCTCATCATCATGCTCGTAGGTGAGTTCGGACGGCGAGAGGCACTTCTGTATCACGGGCTGTGGTAACGGGTAGTACCGCATTTCTGAGCGGTTTGGGGAGAGTATCCGATAATCCTCCGCCGTGGAGAGGAATCGCGCTGTCATTCCTGTGTGCTCTGGGTAAGGAGCATGACCTGGAGGGCCAGGATGTGTAGGAGCGGTTTCCTGTTCTGTTCTGTGCCTGTGTGTGAGGCCAAACTGCCCCCTTAACCTCAGACAGCCTGATTCTGAGTCACGCCAGACCAGTGGCTGCGTTGGAATCCTCTCATCGCCTTCGTTCTCAGCCCTGTCCCCTCCACCTTGTCCTTCTGTACATCCTTTACTTTTTTCCCACCTTCCCTGCTGTTTAAAACTCTCTGTGGTCCACGGAGCAGAGAGTTCCAGGTTTCGAAGGGAAAGCTAGTTTCCCACTCGGTAGAAGGGCAGAGGAAGACTGTTGCTCATTGCTCCCGTGTGGTAGGGGCGCGAGGCAGGTTCGTGGCTCTGGTTCCGCTGGTGCAGCCGCAGGCCCCTGCCTCCTCCTCCACCCAGGAGCCCCCTTCCTTCAGAAGCAGCTCTTCTCTCCCCATTGCCCACAGCTAACACTCGGCGGCCTCTTTGAGACTCGCAGGTCCGCTGGGAGCAGGAGCTGCGCGCTCACTTGTTCAAATACTGCTTTCCCGTTGGGCAGAAAGGTTTGAACAAAGAAGCATGCTGTATGCCCTGGTTCTAACCCGTATCTCATAGAAATGCGATGGTGTTGAATGTCTGTTGTGTATGCACTCTGTTGTTCACAGGAGAGAGGTTTAGTCCTGGAGTTGGACAGGTGAACGCAACAGATGAAATTAAGCGGGAGATTATTCATCAGTTGAGCATCAAACCTATGGCTCACAGTGAACTGGTAAAGTCTTTACCTGAAGATGTAAGTAACTGTAGGTATTTGTTTGGTTTTATGTGTGGGGCATATATTTATTTTAGCCTTTGGGTCATACCAGCAGTACTCAGGGTTTACTCGTGGCTCTGTGCTCAGGGGTCACGCCTGGCCAGGCTCAGGGGACCTTCTCGGGGTCGAGTCTTTACCTGGTATTGAGCCTTCTCGGGGTCGGGTATTGAGCCGCCACGTAGGCCAAACGTCCCCCCCCCCAACTGTCTCTCCAGCCCCAGTCCTTCTATCTTTAAAAAGAAAGCTAGAGAAATCACTCCCAGCTTACCATTCTAGTGTGTCGAGGGCTACTTACACATTATCTTTCCCACTTTGGTCAACGCTGCCATCCTGAACATTCACAGCTTTAGCCTTCCTAGAAATAGCTAGAAGGGTGCCAGAGCAATAATCTAGCCGGGTAGGGCATTTGCCTTGCACATGGCGGCCTGTGCTGGCCTGGGTTCGATCCCCAGCATCCCATATGGTCCCCCAAGCACCGCCAGGAGTAATTCCTGAGTGCAGAGCCAGGAGAAACCCCTGAGCATTGCCAGGTGTGACCCAAAAAGAAAAAGAAATAGCTAGAAAAGGAGAATACTAGGAAGTAGCTGCAGAAAGCAGAATGGAAATAGAATCTTTGGGGTTGGAGAGATCACATAGGGGTTAAAGCTCTTGCCTTGTACACCACCAGCCCACAAATGGTCCCCTGAACATCTCCAGGAGTGACCCTAGAGCTTTTGGTGTGTGGCCCCCAAACCGGTGGTGGGGGAGAGGGATGGAGCAGGGGAGAGAGGGGGGAATCAATTACAGCTTCGCACAAAAGTTAAGGGAAAAAAACTATCAAGGTGGGGCTTTATGTGGTTTATGTGTTGTATCACTGTATCACTGTCTTCCCGTTCATCATCGATTTGCTCAAGCGGGCCCCAGTAACATCTCCATATGTCCTGTCTCATGCTAGTAGCGCCCAAGGGCATCTGCTTGCTCCAGGAACATAAAGAGCCTCAATCCATTCCAGAATGAGGACTATAATTGTTACTGGTATTTGGCATATATATGAAATACAACACGGGTAGCTTGCCAGGCTCTGCCGTGCAAGTAGCATACTATTGTAGGCATCTCTAAGCCCAGCATTTATTGATGAACCGCGCGGCTGCAGCGGCCGCGAGCCAGGCGCTGATAGGCTGGTCTGCTGGGTGGAGGTCTGACGAGAGAGAGGCCGGATGTGGAAAATGGAGGCCCTCATGGAGTGGAGGGACGTCTGGCTTGTTGCGAGGCTCTGCTGGGATGGTGGGCCAGGGCTAGAACCCACCATCCCTCCCGGGTGCCTCGTGAGCGGCTGGTCACAGGGAGAGCCAGTAGCAGCTCTGTCCCATGTCTGCTAGTCTCTGGACCGGCATACCTGAGCCGGATTTAAGAAAGACTGCCGCAAGGTGGAACTCGATGAGCCGGGCGCTGATAGGCTGGTCTGCTGGGTGGAGGTCTGACGAGAGAGAAGGCCGGATGTAGAAAATGGAGGCCCTCATGGAGTGGGGGGGTCGTCTGGCTTGTTGCGAGGCTCTGCTGGGATGGTGGGCCAGGGCTAGAACCCACCATCCCTCCCGGGTGCCATATGTGTTGTACAAATGCTGATTGCAACTATATATAGCTTGTTTGGGTTTGGGGCCACAATCTGTGCTGCTCAGGCTTCCTTTTTGACTCTCAGAACTCAGGGGTTATTTCTGACGGGCTTGGAAGACCATATGGGGTGCTAGAATCAAAGCAAGCACCCTGTCTGCTCTCTCCTGTCTCTGTCTCCAGATATACATACATACATATATATATATATTTATTTATTTATTTATTTATTTATTTTTGCTTTTTTGGGTCACACCTGGCAGTGCTCAGGGGTTTCTCCTGGCTCTGCACTCAGGAATTACTCCTGGCAGTGCTCGGGGACCATACGGGATGCCGGGGATCGAACCCGGGCCAGCATGGGCGGCCGCATGCAAGGCAAACGCCCTACCCGCTGGGCCATCGCTCCCGGCCCCATATATATAATTTTTTGACTGAAGAATATCTGGGGCCTGAGATATAGTACAGCAGATAAAGCACTTGACTTGCACTAGCTAGCCCTGGTTTGAGCCCCAGCATCCCTTATGGTCTCCTGAGCACTGATGGGAGTGATTTCTGAGTGCAAAACTAGGAGTTACCTCTAAGCATCACTGAGTGTGGCCCAAAAATGAGACAGAGAGAGTTTGGCATACATCAAAAGAACAAAAACAACTGGTGTTAGTGTGGGTGCCGGAGAAAGGGACTCTAGTTCAGTCCTGTGGGAATGTTGACTTGTCCAGTCTTTTTGGAAAACAGTATTGACATTCCTCAAAAAAACTAGCAGTTAAGCTTCCATATTTCCCAGCAATTCCACTCCTGGGAATACACTGTAATAGCACCAAAACACAATGCATAAAAGCATCTGCAACCCTCTGTTCATTGCCGCACTGTTCACAATAGCCGGACTCTGGAAACAATTCAAGTGCTCAAGAATAGATGAATGGATAAAGAAATTCTGGTACTTCTATACTATACAATGGAATACTATGCAGCCATTCAAAAAAGAAGCCATGGAATGTCCTGATACATGGTTGGTCATGGAGAGTATCATGCTGAGTGAGATACATCAGAGGGAGAATGACAGGCATAGAATGATCGCAGTAATTTGTGGGACATAAAGACACACACACACATATACATACATACATACACACATATGTATCACTTGTATCACTTGTCTTCCCGTTGTTCATTGATTGGTTCGAGTGGGCGCCAATAACGACTTCATTCATTTGGAATGAGGTCCATTATTGTTACTGTTTTTGGCATAGCGAATACACCACGGGTAACTTGCCAGGCTCTGCAGTGGCACTGAATATAAATTTAGCTGATTTAGCTAATTTAACTGATTTATCTTTAGCTGAATATAAATCATTCCAGGGGGCCCGGTCTTTTCTTTCTTTATATATATACATATACATACATATATACATATACATACATATATACATACATACGTATATATATGAAATATCCAAAGACAATAGAAACGAAGGCCAGAAGGACAAGTTTTTCAGTGAAAGCTTATCACAATGGGGAAGGGCAGTTTGGTCAGGGAAGGGATCACTACAGTGGTAGTGGGAAGTGGTCGCTCTGGATGAACTGGGTGCTGAAAGGAGGTACGTGATGTGCATGACACCCTCTCAGTAACAGAACTGCAAAACACAGTGCCTAAAGGAAACAGGAAGAAAGCAAAAGTGTCTGCCATAGAGCTAGGCTGGGGGACAGGAGGGAACAGTGGCGACACTGAGCATTGTATTATGACTGAAAATCATGTCACAACTTTGTATTTTATGGTGATTCCAAACTTTTTTTTAATCTTTACTCATAGAATTCCTATCTATAATTGTATATCTCATGGTGGTATAATAAAAATTTTTTTAAAAGAATTCCTATTAATATCTTGAATTTTTTAAGGAATGTGTAGATTAGAATGATCTAAGACATGAACATTAAAACTATTTCACAAAATATTTAGAAATACAATAAATGTTACATGTATTTTTTTGTTTTCATTTGATTCCTTTGAAAGCTATCACCTTCGTTTTCTGTGCTGGTGACTTACTTACATGGTGTAAGTAGCTGTTGGCTCATCAGAGTTCACGCAGCTGAATATAAACTCCGTGGGTGAGAGCATTCTTCTTTCAGACCGAGTAATAGTCTGCATCCCCGTGGGGTTGCCGTGGCTTTTCATGGGCTAAGAGCACAGTTCTCAGAGGGCTTGAAAATGCTGCTGTAACCCTGTTTCCTGAACCCCTGAAACACGCTGTTTCCTTGACCCCTAGGAGAACAAGGAGACAGGCATGGAGAGATGTGATCGAGCGGTTGCTCATTTTAAGTAAGTGCTTTCCTTTTGTCCCATTTCTTTATTTTTGTTGTTTGTGCCGAAGCTCAAGGACCATCTAGGCTCCAAGGACAGAGCACAAGTCAGCCAGTGCCCGCAGGCGCTGTGGATTCTCTGTCCAGCCCCATTGCTCACCTTTTTTATACATATATTTCTTAGATCATTTTGATTTGATGGAACCAAAACAAATTGTTGCTTTCAGTCGGTGATGTTTTCAAGGATTTCATTCTAAACTACATTTTTAATGTTATTATTGCAATCTGATCTTGTACATGGTAACTAAAGGTAGGGGATTTTGTGGGGATTTTCACTGTATTAACAGTAGGTGTTCCTAACTGATACTTTCAGATCATTGAAATTAAGTAAATGCGTTGAACTTTCTTAAACTCATTTTCTGTTTGTATTGTTTGACTGTGCCCCCCTAAACTGAGAAGTGGCTTTGGAATGCGGCCCCTGAGTTGCTTTGGAATGCGACACTGAGGTGCCTCCTCAGTGTCGCCCATCTGGGAGCCGCTTAGCCCTTTGCTGAGGCAGTTTCTTTGGGGAGTGGGAGGAGGAAGTAGGTGGGTGGGGGAAGTGGCTGGTCTTTGTTGCCAGAGATCCTCCTACCCTCTGAGCTAGTGTCTTCCAGCCCACAAGGCAGTTTCTTATCTTTTTGTTTTTCCCTCTGTGTTTGTGTGTGTGTGTGCATACTCCCCCCAAGGTTCTTTTTTTTTGTTTGTTTTTTGCTTTTTGGGTCACACCCGGCGATGCTCAGGGGTTTCTCCTGGCTCTGTACTCAGGAGTTACTCCTGGCGGTCCTCGGGAGACCATATGGGATGCCAGGGATCGAACCCGGGCCGGCATGGGCCGGCCACATGCAAGGCAAACGCCCTACCCGCTAGGCTATCACTCCAGCCCTCCAAGGTTCTTCTTTTTTATTTCCTTGCTCAACCCCTTGGTAATGTTCTGTTTTTGTTGATTATGAAGACAAAACAAACTTTTCAGAGATCATACAGAAAAAAGGCATAGACCAGATTATTCTAAACATTTAAGATTGTACCTACTCTTATGCTTGGTATAACTTAATGCAGACATTGGTGCATGGAGTTTAGATGTGAGAACCACTTTCCCTGGCCCAGGCTTATAACTAGTAGTAGAGCTCTTGCCTTGCATGTGTGGAGGCCCTGGGTTCGGTCCCTGACACTGCAAAAAAAAAAAAAATTACCTTAATCATACTCAGTTGTTTGAAAGTGTCAGCATTGATGTAATTCATTCTCCAATGTTAGACTTTGAGCCATTACCACAATAGTCCCCAACCTGTTCACTTGTCTAATCACGACAAATCCAAAGTGGACATGCCACATCGAATAATTGCACACAAAACTTGGGTTTTTGAGAGCCTACTTCACCCACAGGTGGCAGTGTGTGAGACTGTGCTTTCCGTCAGCTGAGACGGTCTCGTGAGTCAGTACATGACTTTAGTAGTGATTTTCTAAGGACCTTTCTTTCCCTAGGAAACCTGGGTTAACAGGACGAGGCATGTGCGAACTAAAGCCAGAGTGTGCCAAAGAGTTCAACTTGTATTTCTATCACTTCTCAAGGGCGGAACAGTCCAAGGTAATTAGTGCATGTGTGAGCGTGCGGGGACATAGCAGGGCTGGAGTTTCCTGAACAGCTTTACTACATTCTTCACCGGTGGAAAAGTGTGCGTTTTCAATGCACTTACTTCCAGTGTCTGTTTTCATGACTTTGAAGAGAAATCAACATTACCTGTATTACATGCAGTTAATGCATCTTACCCTGATTTCAGAACTGATGTTTCTTAACATTATTTTCCCATATGGATTAATAAATTTCCCTAGTCGGTGTGTAGGTAGTTAAATTTTGCTCCCGAACAGTCGACTCTTTTTTTCTTTTCTTTTTTGGGTCACACCTGGCGATGCTCAGGGTTTACTGCTGGCTCTTGCACTCAGGAACTACTCCTGGCGTTGCTCAGGGGACCACATAGGATGCCAGGGATTGAACCTGGGTTGGTCACGTGCAAGGCAAACCTCCTACCCGCTGGACTATTGCTCCAGCCCCAGTCTACTCTTTTTTCTGTTTTATTTTTTGTTTCATGTTATGTTTTTGTTTGGGGACCACACCCAGCATTGCTCAGGGGTTACTCCTGACTACATTCAGGAATCACTTTTGGCAGTGCTCAGGGGATCATAAGGGATGCGGGGATGAAACCCAGGTCAGTGGCATGCAAAGTCAAGCACCCTGGACTACCACTCCAGCCCCCACAGTCTACTCTTTGAACACTTGCACATGAGTTTTTTTCTTTAGTTTTGTTTTTATTTCTTTGTTTCGGGGTTGTTTTGTTTTTGTTTTGAAGTGAAAGCAAATTTTATTTGGCAGTTTTGAGGAAGGGGAGAGAGAGAGAGAGAGAGAGAGAGAGAGAGAGAGAGAGAGAGAGAGAGAGAGAGAGAGGGGGGGGGGGGAATGTGGGCTTCTCCAAAGGCAAGAGCCCCCTACGCACATACCAGCATTAGATATGAAAGCAGAAAAGTCCACATCTTAAGGGGGAGGGGATATGCAGGTGACAGTGCCGTACACCGTGTGCCCTTGGCCATGACATACAGACACAAAGGAACACACGTGCTTGGCATCGTTTGTGCCTCCTGTTTAGTTTATGGGGTTTTTTTTTTTTCTTTTTTGGGTCACACCTGGCAATGCTCAGGGGTTTCTCCTGGCTCTGCACTCAGGAATTAACTCCTAGCAGTGCTCGGGGACCATATGGGATGCCGGGGGATCGAATCCAGGTTGGCCACGTGCAAGGCAGATGCCCTTCCCACTGTGTTATTACTCCGACCCCAGTTTATGGTGTTTTTTTTTTATAAAAAACATGTTTCTGATTTGTTTTTTAAAGTTTATTGGATAATCTTCTGATAGGAAACTGACCTTGTTATGTCTATATGGGGGGTCTATAAGGTCTAAGAGTTAAAGACTTTAAAATCAAAAGATGATGCAACAATAATGGGCTTAGCAGTAGTTTTGAACATGAGGTTGTTTCGTATTACTAATTCGTATCCAAATTACTTTCTTCTTTCATAGGCAGAGGAAGCTCAACGGAAATTGAAAAGGCAAAATAGGGAAGATACAGGTATGTTTAAAGTCTATTAGTCTCTTTTCCTTGTTGAGCATTGTTTTCTGCTGACTCCGGAGATTGTTCCTACTGGAGTGGATGATTGAGATACGAGCAGTTCTGAGTTCTATTCAAAGAGCTCACCTATATGGCAATACCTAAGCAGTCCAGAGTCTTCTAGTGCCCAAACAAAATATACCAGTTCCCCTCAGCGCTCATGGCATTATCGAAGACCTGAAAACATTCCTAAGGGAAAGTAAGGCTTTCCTCTGTTAAGATGATATTTATATAGCTGTTTTGCTTGACCATGATCGGGTACAATATTACAGCTTTTAGATGTGTTAATGATGGGTCAGAACGCTAGCACAGCGGGTAGGGCATTTGCCTTGGAGCGCAGTTGACCCAGGTTCGATCCCCGCCATCCCATATGGTCCCCCAGCCCACCAGGAGTAATTCCCGAGTGCAGAGCCCGGAGAAAGCCCTCAGCATCGCTGGGTGTGCCCCCGCCCAACAAAACAAACCAAAAAAAGATATGTTAATGAGTAGCCGTGAAGACTAGCAAGTATTAATAAAGGCGTAGGGTTTTTATACATATTCTACAAAATCAATCTGTGTAATGAACCTTTGTAGCGCTGCCGCCGCGCGGTGCTGCCGCCCTTCTGCCCGCTGTTCGCGAGCCTGGTGAACATCCTGCAGTCCGGCGTCATGCTCTGCATCATGGGCACCATCCTGCAGTGGGCCGTGGAGCACAACGGCTACGCCTGGACCGAGTCCATGCTGCAGAGGGTAGGTTTCTGCTCTGTGGTAAAAGCCAGCATATGCAGTGAATGTCTGCTGGCCAGAACGTCAGGCTGAAATGTATTCTACATTTATTTGAAGTGTAGCTTCTTATTCTTGGGTTTGTCTCTAACAGTAGAAATAAGAGCCTGGCCAGTTACTTTTTATACCACCTCTAATTATCTCGGTTCCATTTGACTAGTCTCTGCTCAGTGATTGGTCCTGGCTTGCCTCAGTTTATGCAGTCTCAGTAATGTGTGCAGTGTTAGGATTCATATATATTATTTTATTGAATTCTCTCAGAAAACACTTTTTTTTTTCCTTTTTCGGTCACACCCAGGGCAATGCTCAGGGGTTTCTCCTGGCTCTGCACTCAGGACTTACTCCTGGCGGTGCTCGGGGACCATATGGGATGCTGGGAACCGAACCCACATTGGCCGTGTGCAAGGCAAACGCCCTACCCGCTGTGCTATTGCTCCGGCCCCCAGAAAACACATTTTCAGTGCCATATTACTTCCTGTTAAGGAACAGTCCAAGACTTTAGATGCACAGCTAGAGTGCTGTTGTGTAGTGCCCTGTAAAATGTTTTTCCACCTGAGATTTTAGGCTACGCTGGCTTTTAGGCTCAGGCGCGATTGCTGGTGATCAGGGGAGCGTGTGGTGCCAGGGATCAAACCCTGCCTCCTGGATGTAACCTGTGTGCTCAGCCCTTTGAGATCTCTGGCCCTACTTTGTAACTTTAAACTATCTTATCAAGGACTGGAGTGATAGTGTACCAGCTAGGGCGTTTGCACGGCATCCCGTCTGGCCCCTCTGACCCACCAGGAGGGGTCCCTAAGGACCGAGTCAGAATAAACCCTGAGCATCACTGGAAGTTGCACAAACACCCAGAAGAAAAAGAAAGTTACCAAATTCACATTGTCCCCCTGGGAGTAGGTACAGCTTAGGGGTAGGGGAGACAGCCCAGTGGGTTGAAGCGCAAGCTTTGCGTGCAGAAAGCCCAGGGTCAGTCCCCGGTGCCACATGGTCCCAGTCACTGCCAGATCAACCGCTTCCCCCCACCCCCACTCTGCCCCACAACAAGCGAGTATAGCCCAGAAGACAAAAGCACTAAAAGAAGTCTAAATGTGGTAGAAGCGTACTATGTACACTGAGTACATGTCCTAGAGAAATCCTTACGGAAGTGCATCAGGTAAAATAGAAAAGACAGTAGTAAACGGGAAAACATTGAGATAAGCAAAATGGAAATAAGTCGTGATCAAAACATACAAAAAGAGGGGCCGGAGGCGATAGCCCAGCGGGTAGGGCGTTTGCCTTGCCGCGGCCGGCTCATGCCGGCCAGGGTTCGATCCCGGCATCCCATATGGTCCCCCGAGCACCGCCAGGAGTAATTCCTGAGCGCAGAGCCAGGAGTAACCCCTGAGCATTGCCGGGTGTGACCCAAAAGGCAAAAAAAAAAAAAAACATACAAAAAGAAACAAAATCTGGGTGTTTATCGGCTTAAACATTTCATGTCGTTGCATCTTTTAAACATCTAAATTTACAGTTAGACATCTTCCCATACGGAAAAAAAATGAAATTGCTTCTTACTACACTGAGTCATTAAGTTCTATCTTTTTTCTAACGAATTCATTTTTTCCTTAGAAAATCTGTGCTTTGGTTGTGCTAAAGGCTTTCCAATGTGTGTCTTTGAGGTGCTGCACTTAATCGGCATGGCGCTGCGGGAGGAGAAGCGGCACCTGGAGAGCCTCGCGGAGGAGCACGTGGTCACCTTCACCTTCACTCAGAAGATATCGCGTGCGTCGCGCTCCCACTAAGGGACCCCGAGAGTCCCTGGTCAGACAGGCAACTTATGCCCCTTTCACTTAACCAGATAGGTTCTAAATAGTGAACCCAGTTTCTAAGGCTGTTTGTACTCAGCAGAGTATTCAAGGTCCTGTATCAGAGCCTGATAAGGTTTGTTTTGTTGGGGGAGGAAGGGTGTTGGTTTGGTTTTGGGGTCACACCTGGCAGTGCGCAGGGCTTTCTCCTGGCTCTGAACTCGGGGAATCACTCCTGCTGGTGCTCCAGAGACCATACGTGATGCCGGGACTGAATCTGAGTCACCAAGTGCCTTACCTGCTGTACTGTCTCTCCAGCCCTGAGGTCCCAAATGTTTTTATAAAAAATATTAGGGTCTGTACATACTTATAATACGTTAAGTTTTCATCCATAGCCAGAAAAAGTGAAGAGTCCCTATTTTAAATGATGTAGCACATATTTAAACCACAGGTACACTTTTTTAAAAAATTAGATTTGTTTGGCATGTTTTATTACATAAATATTCCTTTGATAGATTCATGCATCCTAATAGGCCTTAATAGCAGTATTTATCCCAGTAGAATGTTGATGACTTCATGCACTGTCATGTGCAGTAGATCTCTGTGACTTATTTACTGTCTGTTAACAAGCTTACACTCTTGAAGTGTGCTGTCAAGATTATATGTGCGTGGCCAAGGCACTTGCCCTCCAGACTGCCGACCCAGGTTCCATCCCTGGCACACTTAAATTGGTGCACTTGTTTTGTAAAAACATTTTGAAAATAAGATTACTCTGGGGGATTGAATTATTTCATGTATAGTAATGTGATTTTTAGAGGGGGTAGGGAGATATTTTCCTAGCTTTAAATTATTACAAATTAAAATATATAAAAAATGAGTAGCTTGGTTGAGCGAATGGTATGGTAAACACTCACACACCATCCACAGCTCATTGTGTTCTGCTGTATAGTTGCTATTATATGTGTACACTTCCTTCCGCCTTCCGTTGCAGACATCATAATATTCACCTATGAAAAGAAAACCCTTACTGACGTGTAGATTTAGCAATTACCTGTGATGGTAGCAGCTATGAATCTTTTTTATTGCTTAAGGGTTTTTGAGTCTTTAAATACTCGTTTTGGGTTTTGACTGATTTGCAGCCAGCATCATCGCTGTTCCTGTAGATGCTCAAATCGCGCCAGATGTTGTTTGCTGAGGATTCACTCCTGTGTTCAGTTCTGTTCACTTCTGTGTCCTTGCAACTCCAGCCTGTTGGCTCGTTGAGAACTGTCTTTCTTTCTGGGATCAGAGGTGTCCCAGACGGGCTGGAGCCCTACACGGGTAGCGCCTTCACATGCGGCCAACTGGGGTCAGTATCTGGCATCCCATATGGTCCCCCAAGCACCGCCAAGAGTTATTCCTGAGTGCAGAGCCAGGAGTAACCCCTGAGCATCGCCGGGTGTGACCCAAAAAGAAAAAAAAAACAAGCTTCTCAGACCAACAGTTATTGAACAACAGTCATCGCTGACCAACAGTCATCCACTTGCTGAGCTGCTTGTATATCTCTAGGGTGGTGTTTCAGGAGCATATGGATTCTGTCTGTGACCTCTGGGTGGTGTTGAGGAGAGAGTCTGCCTGGCTGTGCTGGGCTCTGCAGGAGGGAGGGTGGACACACTCCTGTCTGCCCCAGGTGTCTCCCTCACTCTTGCTGTCCCTGCGGTAAGTGCAGGAAGGGGAGGCCCTGCCTAGCTTCCCCCTGACGCTGCGTTCTCGGCCTCTCCCACCCCTTTCTCTGCAGAACCTCTGAACTGTGAGCTGGCATTAGGCCTTTGCTCTTGTCATCCAGGACTTTTCCTCTCGGTTACCACTTCGGAAACTAACTCCCTGTTGTGTTTTCTCGTCATAAGCTCCTCCTAGCCCTTTCCTTTTCCTGCCTTCTCTCCACTTCCTTTGCAGGCACCGTCATTTTCTTTACATCCTTCGTATTTTTATTCAAATATTTCATGTATCCACAGTGACTACATTTAAATTTAAGTTTTTTTTTTTTTTTTATAATTAAGACACTATTTCAAGTCAACTCCCGAATCGCAGACTTTTATTGCGTTTTGGGGCCATACCTGTTAGAATTCAGGGGCTGTCCTTGGGCCTGACACCTATATCGGGGCCGTATATGGTGCTGGGGATCACACCCAGCTTGGCCACATGCGAGGCGAGTGCTTCCCCGCTCTCTACTGCTCGGAACCTCCATGGTTACACATACCAGAGTTTCTTTATCCTGTTCTTCTCTTCTTGGACCCTGGGAGTGCTTCCAGATTTTGACTCTTGTGAATTGTGCTGCCATTGTGAATAGAACACAGGAGCACAGATGTTTTTCCTGAACAGAATTTTTGGGTCACGGGTAGATGCCAAGCAGTAGAACTGCTGGGTCATGTAGAAGCTCAATTCTGAGGTTTTGGGAAGTGTCCAGATTGTTTTCCAAAGGTCGAATCGTGCCACATTCCCTGCAGCGGATGAGGGCTCCTTCTCCACGCATCCCACCAGCCGGGTTGTCTTGGTTCTTCTGGCGGGGTGTGAGGCGATACCTCATCGTGATAAAGGATGCAGAGCATTTTCTCATGGGCCTTTTGGCCCTCTGTATGTCTGTCCTTGAGGAAGTTTCTGTTCATCTCCTGCCCCCATTTTCGGTGGGATTGTTGTTGTTTTTGTCTTACAGAGTTGTACCAGTGCCTTATACATCTTAGATATTAACCCTTTGTCAGCGGAGTGGTGGGCAGATATATTTTCCCCAGTCTGTGGGGTGTCTTTTTATTTCTTTTGCAGTGCAGAAGCTTCTTAGTTTGATGTCATCCCATTTGCTTATCTTTGAGTCTTGGCTAGTGGCATTGAATCATCGAAAATACCTCTAGATTGAATTCATGAAGAGTTCTGCCTGCTTTTCCCTAGTTTATGGGTCGGGGTGTGACAGCAAGATACTGACCCACAACCGCAGAAGTTGACTTCTGCGATTGTGTGAGATAGAGGATGGATTTCACTCTTTTGCTTGTGAAAGTAAAGACTGGGACCAGTTTTTCCCAGCAAAACTGTTGTTGGCAAGGATTCCCTTTTTCCACTTCGTACTGTGCTCAGAGCTGAGGAAAGAAACCTCTCTCTTTTTCCCTGGACTGCTTTGGCTATTCTGAAGGGTTAATTAAGGCAAGCATGTAAACCCTGTATCATCCCCAGCTCCCAAACTGTTTTTGGCAGGGTGGTGGGGTGGTGGTGGAGTCATACCCTGCAGTGAGGGCTTACTTTTGCATCTGTGCTTGGGACTGACCCCTGGCAGTGCTCGGGTGACCATGTAGAGTTCCAGGATTCCACTAGGGTGGACTGTGTACAAAACAGATGCCTTTACCCCTGTACTATCTCACTAAATCTGAGAGAATAAAAAGATTCAGTCTCCAGCCCTCTTGGGAAAGGAATGCTTTGTTAGAAAGGCGGCAGATGAGGGCGTGGGGCAATGATGCAGTGGGTAGGTACTTGCCATGCATTCCCCCAATCCAGCTTTCATCCCCAGCATCCCACATGGTCCCCGAGCCTGCCAGGAGTGACCCCGAGTATAGAGCCAGGAGTAACTTAGCCCTGAGCACCGCCGGTATGGTGCACTCCCCCAAAAAGACGAAAGGCAGCAGATAAATGAAGAAATCAATAATTAGATATTTCTCACTGTGAAAGTAATACTGGGTTAAATATACTCCCGAGAAAGGGCAGAGTGAATTCATATTCATACACACATATAAACCCTGAACATAAATTATACAGATGCAGGGATTCGGTAATTAATCCTAATTCTTTAGGGTTGTAAAGACTTGTAACTTCTCAAGGAGACCTCATAACTGGATTTCTACTTGATTTTGCTAGAAGCTGTTTTAGAATAATTTTCTGACGTAAGAGCTCAGTTTTCACTTACAAAGCACAAGTGTGTCACATTCTCAGCTCCTAAAAAATCTCTGCTAAGCAGAGCCGTAATCTCAGTGTTATGAGCGAGAGCATTTCTCTTACACATCCGACTAATCACGTGAAGTAGTGGCTGATGTTTAATTTGGATGCCAGGGAAGCAATTGGCCTCGGGAGCTGTAGCCCTGACCCTGATCCTCCTTTTTGTTTTCTCTACCCTAGGGCCTGGGGAAGCGCCCAGCAACTCTCCTAGCATTCTCGCTATGTTGGAGACGTTGCAGAACGCTCCGTATCTAGAGGTTCACAAAGACATGATCAGGTGGATATTGAAGGTAAGAGCCCTGGACGGACTCTGCTTTTTCTTGTGTGCAATGTGAAATATTTGGCATCGTTGCATTTTATTTATTTGTTTGTTTGTTTATTGCAACTTTTGCATTTCTGTTACCATGGGTTTTTCTTTCTAAAAACAGGCAGCCATGGGGGCGGAGCAATAGTACAGCAGGGGGGGTGTGTTTGCCTTGTATGTGGTCGATGTGGGTTCAATCCTGGGCATCCCATACGGTCCGCTTGAGCACCATCAGGAGTAATTCCTGAGTGCAGAGCCAGGAGGTAACTCCCTGAGCATCGGAGGGTGTGACCCAAAAGAAAATAAATAAATCAATAAATAAAGCTGGCGGCCATATGCCAGGGTGGCAGGGAAGGGCAGGGGCGGAGGGGCAGGGGGGGAGGAGGCGGCAGAGAAGAGGGAAATTTTGCTATTAAAATAAAGCTCCAAGTTCATCCAATCACAGTTTTCATAACTCCCCCAATGACACGTAGTCCTTGAACATTGTGTACCACAGTAAGAACTCGTCCTTACGGGGCCCATCTGGGCAGCCCGTCAGCCTCTCGGGGCCTGTAGATCCTCCCTATTGCACCCGCATGGACTTCTCTGCCCAGACGGTCGTGACACATACCTCGATCTTTCTGTCGGAGCTGGAATCACCTGGAACCTGCAGAAAACGCCATCGCACCTATTTTTGCATTTTAGTCATGCAAAAAAACTTAGTCACACTCAAAAATTATTATCACAGTAACGGATTTTTTTTCAGACTTTCAATGCTATTAAGAAGTTAAGGGAGAGCTCATCCACCAGTCCTGTGGCAGAGACCGAAGGAACCATAATGGAAGAGGTATGAGAAATTAAATAGTGGTAATAGTGGGAAATTGCAGCAAAGTGACTCTAAGCTGCAGTAAAGAGCGGCTGATAGTATTTGCATACACGTCGTGCCAAGACCTGCGCCCTCATACCTTTTTTGTTAATTGTTTCCCTAGCAGTATTTTTGATCTTTTGGTTCTTTGCTCTGTGCTAGTTTTGGTGGTTCTCCTCCCTCCCCTTCTCCCCACCCCCACAAGAGAAGAAAAGCGAAG
Organism: Cryptotis parvus; assembly: GCA_021461705.1. Lineage (NCBI taxonomy): Eukaryota > Metazoa > Chordata > Mammalia > Eulipotyphla > Soricidae > Cryptotis > Cryptotis parvus. The sequence goes on along the minus strand of JAJIBD010012537.1, from coordinate 20,762 downwards.
AAAAATGTATTAGGGTAGTTTGACCTAAGCTGGTTAAGAAACCTTTTCTCATGGCTGAAGAGATAGTATATGGGTAGGGCATTTGCCTTGCATGCAGCCAACTTGGGTTCAATCCCCAGCCCTCCTTATGGTTCCTCGAGCCCCCAGGAGTGATTCCTGAGTACAGAGTAACTCCTGAGCACCACTGGTGGGGCTTACAAACAAACACCCCCCAAAAGGTCTTCTCGCTTGTTTAGATAGTGAGATTCTAAAGCAGGGTTTGGTTTGGGTTTTGGTTTCCGTTTTGGGGTCCACACCTGCTTGTGTTCAGGGATCAGGCCGAGCCAGAAGTCTGACCTGGGGCTCCGTGTGCAGAGCCTGTGCGTCAGCCCTCTGGAGCTATTTGCCCCAGCCGCACTAGCAGCTTCCACCTAATACTACAATAAGGAGATTTCTGCTCTGGGAAAAAATGTGACGTGGTATCTAACAGCCTCCTGGAATGGAACATGGTTTCAGAACCTACGAGACAAAGACAAGGCGGAGAGAGGAAGAGGAAGGCGGAGATTGCCCGGCTCCCGCCGTGAAGATCATGGCCCAGATGTCGGAGATGCAGAGACACTTCATCGATGAGAACAAAGAGCTCTTTCAGCAGACTTTGGAACTGGATGCCTCTACCTCGGCTGTGCTTGATAACAGGTAAAAGCCATCACAGGGTGGTTTTCACCTGGGTTGCTGGTGCTTTTCCTCCCTTACTCATGAACTTTCTATCCTGAAGTAATTTTGAAGAGTTGAAAGCATTGCCTCCAGGCGATAGTACAGCGGGTAGGGCATTTGCCTTGCATGTGGTCCACCCGGGTTCAATCCCTCGGCATCCCATATGGTCCCCGAGCACCACCAGGAGTAATTCCTGAGTGCAGAGCCAGGAGTAGCCCCTGAGCATTGCTGGTGTGACCCAAAAAAAGCAAAAGTAAAAAGTGTTGCCTCCATTTGAAGTACTAAATCCTGGATCTGAGTTAGTTTTAAGTGTTTTTCGTCTGCCTTTGGCTAAGTTATGTTGAAATTATTTGTTGTTACGTTACTCGGGAAACCCTTGATATCCATAAAAGAAAGAAAATACTTGGCTCAGCTAACTGAATGCCTTCTGCTTTGCATTTGGAGCACTATGAAAACCAGAGAGATGCCGTCGCTGTTCCCCCACCATCCCCCCTTTCTGCTTTCTCCTGTGAGCAAAGCATGTGCTCCAGCCCACTGAGCTCTTTCCAGCCCTGAAGGAGAAGTTATTAAACCACCCATGTCGAGTCTGCGAACGCCCCCGGGTTCTCCTGCTGGGTCCCGCCATGGAAACATTCATCGCTGCCTTTTCCTTGCAGCCCTATGCTTTCAGATACGACCTTGACAGCACTGGGCCCGCACAAACTCAGGTCCCTGAGCAGAGACAGTACGTCACCTGCATATTGTGCCAAGAGGAGCAGGAAGTGACCGTGGAGGGCCGAGCCATGGTCCTGGCAGCGTTTGTTCAGAGATCAACTGTGTTATCAAAAGACAGAAGTAAATTCATTCAGGATCCAGGTGAGTCGCCGCTAGAGCCTCATTTTCTGTATTAATGCTGACTGCAACTTGGGGCCGGAGGGAGGGCTCTTGCCTTGCACACAGCCAACCTAGTTTCGATCCCCAGCACCCCATATGGTCCCCGAGCACTGCCAGGAGTAAAACCCCTGAGCATCTCCAGTTGTGACCCAAAAACCAAAAATAAATCTATGAATGATGACCACATTTTAATGTAGTTGGCGCCATTAAAAAATAAAACCTACAGGAGTGTGTGTGTGTTTTGTGGTTGTTGCTGTTACTGTTGTTTTAATCTGACTATAGCTCTTTGAGCTTGAGGAACAAGGTGCCCTTCTCAGACAGGAGTTCCTCACTTCACAAGTGTGACGACACTCCTGCACGGTTAGACTCTTCCTGAAATGCCTGAAACTTTTCCTTGTGGTAGAGTTCGTTGGTGCATGATTGTGGCTTCGTACTCTTTCTCCTTCCTCAGCTCCCAGAAAGGGCCCTAATAACTAGTTGGCATATTGAAATAGCCGCAGTGATGGTGGTGGCCGCGGGTGGATGCAGACAGTAGTCCTTAGAGACCAGTGTGTGAGTTCCCTGCCAGAAGGTCCCGGAGCCATGCTCTGGCTCAGATTAGTGGTCATAGTCCAGCGAGGATACGCCCCAAAAAAAGCAGCTCCTGTGGCTAGAAACCGTGGAGCACGCAGGAGCTTCATGATGAGAGAGAGCCTGGTCACCGCAGTCAGTGGGTGGAGGGGAAAGAAGCAGGTGTGGGCTGAGGGGAGAAGCTGAGTCCTCCAAAAGGCTATGGCAACCCGTGGGGTCTCTGGAGCCATGGAATGGCCATCCGTGACCTCCTGCATCAGGATGGGGGCCGGGTCTTTTTGGGTCACACCGGTGATGCTCAGGAGTTACTCCTGGTCTGCACTCAGGAATTACTCCTGGCTGTGCTGAGGGACCTTATGGGATGCCGGGATCTAACCTGGGTCTGCCTTGTACAAGGCAAACGCCCTCCCGCTGCACTATCGCTCCATCCCTGAGGGCTGGGTCTTAATGCCTCTACGCTAATTTATGACTAGTTTGAGCCATGTTTGGGAAGCGGTGGGTGAGGCAGTTTTTCCTCAGGAAGAGGAGTGACACTGAACGTCCTCTCGAAGCAGCAAGGACATAGGACTTTCCTTCTTGTCAGGGGTCCCGCAGCCGCAGCCTCGGGCCCACCACAGGCCCTTTGCCCCCTGCTCTTAGAAACATCGATGTGCGCAGATGCCTCTGAAGCCTCTGAGGGTAGTGATTCTGTTTTAGCAATTTCCAAAACTCTCTATGAAAGATTTTCCACATGTTCTCACCAGTTCATGTAAGATCCTCCTTTATGCTGCTTTGGTATTTGCACAAAGTATCACAGAGCAACTTGAAACAATTCTAGAATATCACATTTTCTAAGACTATGCTAAATTGCACAAAAAGTCTAAAAAGAGACCAGATGCGTGCCTTACTTCTGGCTTCATTTCCTCCTTTGAACAGGAACGGAGAGGACCCAGCTTGCTCTCCCCTCCCCGCTCCGGGCAGGCTGCCTCCACCCGGGTTTTTGCTCCACTTTTGTATTTTTGATTCTGGGACAGTATTATAATTCCTCTCTGCTGAAGTGTCTTCAGGCCGGATCTCCTCTAGGGAGCAGCCCATTACTGCCAGCACATCTTTTTTGTTAAAGATCCTTGTGACTTGGGGCCGGAGCGATAGCCCAGCAGGTAGGGCGTTTGCCTTGCTCGCGGCTGGCCTATGCTGGCCCAGGTTCGATCCCGGCATCCCATATGGTCCCCCGAGCACCGCCAGGAGTAACCCCTGAGCATTTGCCGGGTGTGACCCAAAAAGCAAAAAAAAAAAAAAAATCCTCGTGACTTGGCTTCCCTGGAGTTGGTAAAGGCTGCCAGCCCCATGTGGACACTCTTTCACTGCACGCTTAGGGTTTGGTAAAGAAATGGAAGTCTCTGAGCTATATGGGTGTGTGTGTCTGTGTGTGTGTGTGTGTGTGTGTGTGTGTGTTTGTACACGCACACACACATACAATGTGTGAAGGTTGAGGCCAGAGTAGTTGTACAGCTGGTAGGGTCTTTGCTTTGCACTTGGCTGACCCGGGTTCGATCCCCAGCATCCCATATGGTTCCCCCAAGCATCACCAGGAATAATTCCTGAGTGCAGAGCCAGGAGTAGTCCCTAAGCATTTCCAGGTGTGACCCCAAACCTTTTTTCTTTTTCTTTTTTTTTTTTTTTTTTTTTTGCTTTTTGGGTCACACCTGGCAATGCTCAGGGGGTTACTCCTGGCTCTTCGCTCAGGGATTACTCCTGGTGGTGCTCAGGGGACCATATGGGACACCGGGATCGAACCCAGCCAGCACAGGCCAGCCGCGTGCAAGGCAAAAGCCCTACCCACTGGACTATCGCTCCGGCCCCCCACCTTTTTCTTTTAAGAGTGCAGGACTTGGGGGCGGAAAGATAGCATAGTGGGTAGGGCATTTGCCTTGCATTCAACTGACCCAGGTTTTATCCCCAGCATCCACATGGTCCCTCTAGCACCACCAGGAGTGATTCCTGAGTGCAGAGCCAGTAGTAACCCCTGAGCATCGCCAGTTGTCACCCAAAAAGCAATAAATCAGTAAATAGATAAATTTAAAAAGTGTGTGGGACTAGAGAGATGGTACAGCGGGTGGGGCACTTATTTTGCCTGCAGGTGACCGGGTTCAATCCTCAGCATCTATGTGGTTCCACAAGCATCATCAGAAGTGATTCGTGAGTTTAGAGCCAGGAGTAACCCCTAAGCATTGCCAGGTGTGACCCCCCAAAGCAACAGCAACCAATGAAAGTGTGAAGTGTTCAAAAGAGTAGACGTATAAAATGCAAAATTCCCATTACGGTGAAGGTCAGAGAAGTTTAGTTGATGATAATCTTCATCATCTCCCTTACGATGAAGATTAAGAGTGCTCGATCTCTGAATAACCCGGAGTGCTGCGTTTCTTCACGGTATCTCAAGTGAAAGGAATTAACGAACCATCCAGGTTTCTCAGTCCTTGTCAAGGATTTCAGAGTTTGAAGAAGTATATGCCTATAGAAAAATTCAGTGATTGTTTTGTGTGTTGTTTGTTTTGTAATGCAGAACAACATGATCCATTATTCATGCACCCTGACCTGTCCTGCGGAACACACACTGGTAGCTGCGGGCACATTATGCACGCCCATTGTTGGCAGAGGTAATTCCTAACCCGGGAAGCTTCTCCAGGGGCCACGGGTGGAGCTCAGTGGCAGACACTTGCCTACAAGGGTGTGGGTTCTTCGAGACGCTGCAGAAACTTTAACATTTTAAAGCCTACTGAAGAGAAACTTAGCCAGAAATGCAAAATTAAATTTTTTGAGTAAAAGAAATTCCATTCTAGAAAAATGGAACAGATGGAGCTGGAACCGTAGTACAGCAGATAAGGCACTTGCCTTACACGCGGCTGACCCAGGTTGGATCCCAGCATCTCATAAGGTTCCCCGAGCCTACCAGGAGTATTTCCTGAGCGCAGAACAGATCTAACCCCTGAGCATTGCCAATGTGGCCCAAAAAGAAAAGGAAAAAAAAACACAATGGAGCAAAAACTTAAGATACTCAGAGGGGACATTCCCTGTCACTGCTTCATAAAGTAGCAACTGAAGTGTGTTTGCTTCGTCACCCACAGGAAGAGATTCATAGTGGCATAAACCCTAGAAGCATAATATTTTTCTTAAAGACCAGAGTACACAGCTGGTGATTGTGAAAGTGGCCGGGCTCGTTTCTATTCCAGCCTCGGCGTCACCTGACTCCTTGAGCTAACTAAGACGGGGTGACCTGGAATCTGTTCCCTCTCAGACCCTCCTGTAAGCCAAACTAACCGGTGCTGTTGTTTCAGCACCTCCTGCAGTGCTTATGTGCATGCCTGTTTCAGTGCCAGAGAGATAGTATCAGGGTAGGACCTTGGCTTCACAGGGCCAGCCCCAGTAGCCCCTTCATATGGTCCTTGAGCACTGCCCGGAGTGACCCCCGAGCACACAGAAGTAAACCTTGAACACTGTTGGGTTTGGCAACCTCCCCACCAAATTTTCCTTTGCCTGTTCAAACGCAAACCCATTTTTGTAGTTAAAAGAGTTCCAGAATTCGGGGCTGGGTGATGGCCCAGAGGGTAGGGCGTTTGCCTTGCACATGGCCAGCCTGTGCCGCCTGGGTTCTATCACTGGCATCCCATATGGTCCCCCGAGCACCGCCAGGAGTAATTCCTGAGTGCAGAGCCAGGAGAAACAAACCCCTGAGCATCGCCAGGTGTGACCCAAAAAAGCAAAAAAAAAAAAAGAGTTCCAGAATTAAAGTTACCAGTGTTCAAAATAGTTTAGTTCATGATAATATTTTAACTTGTTGAATAAATTATTTTAAATGTTTGACTTGTGACTCACCATAACAAATTGTATTTTTTTTTATTCCTCACATTCTTGTCAAGGTATTTTGATTCTGTTCAGGCTAAAGAGCAGCGAAGACAACAGCGATTACGTTTACACACAAGCTACGATGTAGAAAATGGAGAATTCCTTTGCCCCCTTTGCGAATGCTTGAGTAACACCGTCATTCCTCTGCTGCTTCCCCCAAGAACTGTTTTTAATGGGTAAGTTTTGACTCGAGGCGTATAGGCAAACTGCAGGTTTTCTGGCTACTTTTGAAACATTGTTTGCAGTAGTGTCATCTAGCAAGACCTGTGGAATACGATTTCGGCTTTTGACCAATATTCATTCCTTAGACACTGAACAAGGTATAGAATTTGTCTTTATTTCTAAGACCTTGTTTATATCTCCCTCGGACTCTTTAAGATGTGCTCATTGGGGCCAGAGTGATAGTACAGTGAATAGGGCTTTTGCCTTGCACACGGCCAACTTCGGGTTCAGTCTCCAGCATCCCATAGGGTCCCCGAGCTCGCCAGGAGTAATTCCTGAGTGCTTAAGTCCTGAGCATCGCTGGGTGTGTCCCAAAAAATGAGCCAAAAAGACATGCCCAGTAAATTATAGAAGGAGAGGGCACCTCAAACTGACAATATTAATTATTTTTTTGGCTATTTACTCATCAGCAGTAGTTTTAGGGTTAGGCCAAAAATGACATCTGTTAGTGTATTTAAAATGGGAAATTTTCATTACTTCAAAATTTGGGGGCACTTCATTAACAAATAAGTATTTTACATAAGTTTCAAGTGTGAATTTGGTACTATTCTAGTCTGACCTCTATTTCTCAAATTATGAATATGGATCATCTATTTCTGTGCTACAATTTGGGTTTCAGTTTAAAGCACATTTTTTTTCTTCATTAATTTTAGCAGTTCTCACTTTTTTTTTTTTGTCACTACCACAAAATGTTCTCTTAAACAATATTGGATTTGGGGCTGGAAGATACAACAGTGGGTAACTTGCCCTGCCCACGGCTGACCCGGGCTTGATGCTCAGCATCCCATATGGTCCCTTGAGCGGCACCAGGAGTGACCCCTGAGAGCAGAGCAGGAGTAAGCCTGAGCACGTGGGTATGGCCCAAAACAAAACAGACACCGAATTGGAGTGAAACGTCATTTCTTTTTCATCATAAAAGGATATCATGTGGCCAGAGTAATAGTATAGCAAGTAAAAGTTCTTGCCTTACACACGGCCAAGCCAGCTTCCGTCCTCCAGCACCCGTAGAGTCCCCTGAGCCTACCAGGAGTGATCTTGAGCTCAGAGCCAGAGGAAAATCCTGAACACAACCAGGTGTGACACAAAAACAAAATGGAATGTGTGTGTGTGTATATCATGATACAAATATCACCATTTGAACTCATAATGAAATGAATTTCTGTTAGAGTAAAGTGCTACCGGATAGAAAGAGAAAAGTCACCTTTGGTTTCACCCATCTTTCTGTGGGCTGGCTTCTTTTTCCCCAAGAGTCCGTTATGGCTAGTCATTGAGAAACAGGTTTGGGGCCTGAGAGAGGGGCCCTGAGTGTCAAGCTCCATCTTTTAAATTGACTTGGTCAGTTACCTCATCTGTAAAGTGGGGACAATAATATCACCTATTAATAGTTTGATTAATTGTATTGTAAAGTGCTTAGAGTAAAATGGTTTGTTAAGTGTTTATAACATAATAAGCAATCAGTAAATACCGGTGGTATGATATGATAACTGTGAACATTTAACAAGTATTAGCAAATTTCAACATTCAAAAAAGTGCAGATTCTGAGGCAGAGAGATAGTACAGCAGGTAAGGTGCTTGCCTAACATCCAGCTTACCTGGGTTCAATCCTTGGCGATACATATGGTCCCCTGTGCCCCCAGGAGTGATCCCTTAACACAGAGCCAGGAGTAAGCTGTATACACAGCCACGTGTGGCCCCAAAACAAGAAGAAAAAAAAGTGCAAATTTCCAGTGTCATTAGCGTTGTGTTAACATGCAATACATTTTCATATCCATTGGCAAATACCTATTTGGATTTTTTAAGGCCATAAATGTCCCCCAGGCATATTTTTCCTTAATAATTTAAAGTGTGTTTAAAATATTATGCCTGCACTCTTTTCTGTATCTTAAACTGAGCAACAACGACTAAATACTAAACGCTCTCTTATAATCTTTCCTAGGAGGTTAAATTTTTCAGACCAACCAAATCTGACTCATTGGATTAGAACAATATCTCAGCAAATAAAAGCCTTACAGGTTCTTAGAAAAGAAGAAAGCACTCCTAGTAAGTTCTGATAACCTGCTTTCATTCTCCCTGAAGTTTGAGGTTGCTGGAAAATGTAGATCTGGAAGAAATGGCTTAAAATTAAAAGTGAAGCCTCTCATTTTAAAGCTGGACTGGTTCTCACGCTCTTCAATATGTATATTCAATATGCCAAAACCAGTGATAAAAAGTGTTCATCTTCCTGACCCTGAAAGAGCTCTTCGGCTTCCGGAACTAAAATCTGGCTGGACCGCAGTTGCCCTTATTCCATGAAAACAAGCTGTGTCAAGCGTGTGATACTTTGCCCTGGTTCCCCTTTATTGAAGGTCTTCTGGAGGGAGATGGAACTGGGTAGGGTGAGCTCTGGTCGGAGGGGGCCGACACGCCTGTTGGCAGTACCAAAGGCCCCAGGTTTCCTGGGCCCTGCACTGCGCTGATGGCCGTGGTGGGGAAGCGGTCAGAGCACAATGTGGGTCTGGCTCTAAAAACCAGCCGCCTCCTCTTCCTTCCCTTCCCTCCCTGGCTGTGGTCCAAGTGGCTCTGCTCCTTACAAACAGCCTCTGTGACTGGGCTGGTCAGCCTGAGCTTGGAATGAATACTGTGCCAGGTTTTTGTTCACGGGGGTTTTCCTGTCGCTTTCCAGCTCTTCGCCTACACTCGGCGTGAGCTCTGTGGCCAACCCCTGCAGGCGCTGTGAGCTGCATAAGTGTTACAGCGCAGATCTTGCCTTCCAGGTCCTGCCTCTCCCAAGACTGCAGCAAGTGCGGGGAAGCGCAGCTCCCCGAGGGGTTTCGTCCTGATTTTCATCCTAAGTGAGTAGATTCTTTTATTTCTTTTGAATCTTGTCTACTTTGCATGAGAAATTCACTGCACAGTTAGGTCAAGCCAGGGAACAAAATGCTGTGGACCGTTGGTCTTGAATTATCGGATGTGAGGGTTAGATGCTCTGTGAGGTGGACTTTCCAGGCTGTCCTCAAGGGCGCTAGGGCTGTTCCCTGCAGTTCTCGGCCAGCAGCGGGCTGGTGGTTCCTGTGAGAGCCTGCAAATACGGTGTTGCGTGGACTGCGTGGCTGGGGATGACCTGGGCCACCCCAGTGCTGCTCAGGGGCCTCTCCGGCTTCCCTGAGATAGTTGCTCAGGGGTTGCAGGATTGGAACCGGGGTCAGCAGCTTGCAGGACCCACCTTCCTCCTTGTACCACCTCTCCATGCCTCCTTCATTACATGATCTTTATTGTGGGCCTGTGAATGAACCTAGCCCTTCAGCCCTGATGACGTCAGCACATCGGCTGTGACCTAATCCCACACACATTCACTTCAGGAACCCTTACTCTGAGAGCATCAGAGAGATGCTGACAACGTTTGGAACTGCTGCTTACAAAGTGGGCCTGAAGGTTCACCCCAATGAAGAGGATCCCCGGTGCCCATAATGTGTTGGGGTAGCTGTGCCTACACCATCCAGAGCTTAGGTAAGAGACGCCACGTCCTGTCTGTCAGGCAGCAAACGTACATTGACGCAGGTTATGTGCACAGGCCTATTGTTCAGCCTGTGTAATAGGAGACTTTGAAGTGAAAAATGTCGTATACAAACAAAATACTGGATTGATTGAATTTAGCCACAGCAGCGGAGAACTCATTTTGGTGATCGTTACAGCTTTCGGTCTGTTGTGGTGTTTGGCTTTGGGGAGGGTTCACTCTTCCCCGATCTTTTCTCCCTCTTTGGTCTTTGGGCCACACCCGTGCTGCTGGGGGCATCTCCTAACTCTGTGATCTGGTCCAGCAGTGCCGGAAGAAGCATGTGTAGGCGCCCGGCCCGCTTACAGGCAGAGCATGTGCGCTCACCCCGTGCCCTTTCCCTGGCCCCCCATTTCTATTTTTTATCCACAGTCAGTTCTTGCGTAAATGACTGGAAAGATTTTGAAATCTGACAACATTGTATTGTATTCTGTACATTTTTTCACTCTTTTGTTAATTATCCTAAAATAGGCATAACATAAACTTTACCATCTTGATCATTTTTAATCTGCAGAAAGAATTTTAAGCGATGAGGAGAAACCATTGTTTGGCCCTCTGCCCTGCAGGCTGGTAAGTTCCGTATTGACTCAACTCAGAATGGAGATCAAAGGGGCTCTGTTTTGTAGTCAGTCTTAAAACCCTAAATGGTTATTTAAGCATAGAGTCACTTCTCTCTACATAAAATCCATTTTCTGTTACTGAAGAAGTAATGCTTGTCATTTTAATTTTTTTGTGATTTTGTTTTCTTTTTGGGTCACACCTGGCGATGCAGTGATTCTTATTTTTTTTTCAGATTCTTTTTTTTTTTAATTTTTTACAATTACAAAGATATACAATTAAAAAGTTCATATTTGGGTTTTGGTCATACAGTGTTCCAGCACCCATCCTGCCACCAGTGCCCATCTCCCACCACCAACGTCCCCGGTTCCCTCCCCTTCCCCAGCCCACCTCCATGGCAGGTTCTTTATTTCTTTCCATTTCTCTCTCTTTCTCTTTTCCTTTCCCTCCAGACTATGAATTACAGAACATACATTAAAGGGTTGTCATGTGTATCTTTTTGCCTCTATTTAATGCTCAGTTCTAGGTTGGCATTAGTACCCTCGACAATTGTTAGCACACTGTTCCATTTTCTGTCTTACCTAGCCTGTGACTCCCACATGTTTGTGATAATTTCCACCTTTGACAAGACCTCCTGATATATGTTTCACTTGACCTTGGATATTGGTATCATAATATGTACATATATATTTATGTTATGCAGATAAATGCAGTCATTCTGTATCTGTCTCTCTCCTTCTGGCTAATTTCGCTCAACATAATCTTCTCCATGTCCATCCATTTATAGGCAAATTTTATAACTTCATTTTTCCTAACAGCTGCATAGTACTCCATTGTGTAGATGTACCAAAGCTTTTTATCCAGTCATCGATTTTCGGGCACTCTGGTTGCTTCCAGATTCTGGCTATTGTGAATAATGCTGCTATGACATAAAAGTAGGCATGGTGTTTCCGCTGCGTATTTTTGGTTTCCCAGAGTAGATTCCCAGGAGTGGTATGGCTGGGTCAAATGGGAGTTCAATTTCTAGTCTTTGGAGGAATCTCCATATTGTTTTTCCAAAAAAGGCTGTACCAGCCGGCATTCCCATCAACAATGGATGAGTGTCCCCTTTTCCCCACATCCACGCCAGCACTTGTTGTTCTTGCTCTTTTGAATATGTGCCAGTCTCTGTGGTATAAAGTGGTATCTCATTGTTGTTTTGATTTGCATCTCTCTGATGATTAGTGATGATGAGCATTTTTTCATATGTTTTTGGCCATTTGAATTTTTTTCCTTGCTGAAGTTTCTGTTCATTTCTTCTCCCCATTTTTTGATGGGGTTGTTTGTTTTCTTCTTGTAAAGTTCTACCAGTGCCTGATATATCCTGGATATTAACCCCTTATCAGATGGGTATTGGGTGAATATTCTTTCCCATTCTGTGGACTGCTTTTGTATCTTAGTCACTGTTTCTTTTGAGGTGCAGAAGCTTTTTAGTTTCATGTAGTCCCATATGTTTATCTTTTCTTCTAGTTGCTTTGTTAGTGATGTTTCACCTTTGAAGATGCCTTTAGCTTCAATGTCATGGAGGGTTTTTCCTATATTTTCTTCAATGTACTTTTATGGATTCAAGTCTGATATTGAAATCTTTAATCCATTTTGATCTGATTTTTGTGCGTGGTGTTAGACACAGGTCCAAATTCATTTTTTTACATGTTGCTGCCCAGTTTTCCCAGCACCACTTTTTGAAGAGGCTTTCCTTACTCCATTTTAGACTCGTTGCACCTTTATCAAAGATTAAATGATCATGTGTTTGAGGTTGGTTGGTGTCAGAATACTCAATTCTATTCCATAGGTCCACAGGTCTGTTTTTATTCCAATACCATGCTGTTTTAATTACTACTGCCTTGTAGTACAGTTTGAAGTTGGGAAAGGTGATGCCTCCCATCTTCTTTTTTCCCGAGGATTGCTTTTAGCTATCCTTGGGGGTTTATTGTTCCATACAAATTTCAGGAGTGTTTGGTCAATTTCTTTGAAGAATGTCGTGATTCTTATTTTAATAGCTCTTTTTTGCTTTTTTGAGTCACACCCGCGATGATCAGGGGTTACTCTTGGCTCTACACTCAGGAATTAAATTCCTGGCTGTGCTCGGGGTACCATATGGAATGCCAGGGATCCAGCCCGGTTGGCCGCGTGCAAGGGAAAGTGCTATCACTCTGGCACAGATTTTAATAGCTTTAAGATTGAAATTTTAATGCTTTAGTTGGAGTTACAAAGCTGAACACAGAGGCTGGAGTTACCATACAACAGGAAGGGCATTTACCTTGCACACCGCCGATCTGGGTTTGATCGCCAGCATCCCGTATAGTCCCCCAAGCACCACCAGAAATGATCCCTGAGTTGAGAGCCAGGAGTAACTACTGAGCATCACCAGGTGGGAGAAAAGCAAAGAGCAAGATTCTGATCCTGCCACACATCCCTTAGAATTTCTGGAGATGGTCTCCAGGCATTAATGTTTAGTAAAAGCTTTCCAGAAGCCAGACTTGAAAACTAGTGGTCTAAGAGCCTAAGCGAGAAATGAAAACCAATAGATTCTTATAGATAGATAGATAGATAGATAGATAGATAGATAGATAGATAGATAGATAGATAGATAGATAGATAGATAGATAGATAGATAGATAGATAGATAGATAGATAGATAGATAGATAGATAGATAGATAGATAGATAGATAGATAGAGAGAGAGAGAGAGAGAGAGAGAGAGAGAGATAGGTAGAAAGCAAGCAAGCAAGCAAGCTTTTAAGAGAAATAACAGAAAGTAACTGGCTTGTTTGACGCCGCTTTGACCAAGATTATTTGTTCTCATCAACAGTTGAGTCTCAGGCCAGCAGCACCACGCGAGGACCAAGGAAGCAATAATGCCTCGTCCCTACAGCGTGTCTTCTTTCTTTTGGTGGGGCGGAGCGTCCCACCCGGTGATGCTCAGGGGTTACTCAGCACTCAGGAGTTCCCCTGGCGGTGCTCAGGGACCATATGGGCTGCAGGGGGATCAAGTCGGCTGCATGCATGGCAAGCACCCTCCCCCGCTGTGCTCTCATTCCAGCCCCGAAGTAGCATTTATCAAGGAAGAGACCGCTGGTGCTGGTTGTCTGGTGACTTGTGTCCGTCTCTCTTGCAGGATGACTGTCTCAGGTCACTCCACTAGGTTTGCTGCGGCTCATTGGACAGTGACATCACTCTCGGTGGTACAAGGGCACTTCTGTAAACTTTTTTGCATGTGAGTATTATGTGGACTGAATATGTTTGGCAGCTTATTGTCTGTAATGTTGGTGTTTAGTCGTGGTGACTCACCATTGTGAAACAAATTGTTTTGGTTTGACTGTTGGTCTTGCGTGTAAGGTCTAGCTTATACATTCACAGCGTCTCTTAAAAGGGATTTCAACTAGATTATATGCTTTTGTGCTTCTAAATTTTGTTTTGATGAGGCCACACCCATCAGTGCATGGCAAGCATTGGGGCCACCCCCACTGGTGCAAGGGATTAAACTCAGGTCTTGTATCTACTTGGTCTTTCCCTTTGAGCCGTATACCTGAGCCCTAGATTGTAATGCGTATATTTTTAAGAAATTGGGCCAGGTAGTATAGCAGGTAAGGCACTTGCCTCCCATGAAGCTGACCCGATTCAATCCCAGGCACCTCACGGTTCCCCAGTTGTTGCTGGGTGTGTCCCAGAAGCCAAAGAAGAAAGAAATAAAATCCTTATATTGGCCTGTGTGTGTGCTAACGTGTTTTTCTCTAACCAGCATTGGTGCCCGATGACAGCCATGGAGGCCTTCCGTGCATATTAGACATTGACATGTTTCATTTATTGGTAGGTACTGGTCTCGGGCGGGATTCTCTGTCTCACACTATGCCCTGATGTCAGCCTTGTTGGCTGGCGAGAGACAGGTGGGACTGCCTGTATCCGTGTCTCTCTGACTTAGTGTGACAGGGAGCTTCCAAAAAGGAAAAAATCTTCCAGGAACCTTGGCCGAGAGGCTCGGCCTGGCTCTCCAGCCTCCCTGACTTGGTGGCTGGGACCTGGCCAGCTGCTCCTCTCTGTGCTTCTCCCCTGTGGAGAAATGCCAGCGGCACTGAGCCCTGAAGGCTTTGGGGCTGCCGCTGTCCTGTGTTGCGGACACTCACTGTCCTGGTGTGCTCTGGGGAAGGTCTGGGGCCAGCACACAGTGGCCGAGCCCTGAGTGGCAGTCCATCCCACCTCAGCGAGGTCCCCTGCACAGGACAGTGAGTGCCCCGCCGGCCACAGTGTCTCTGGAGCCACCCGTCCACTTCAGGGCCTTGGGCTTTGAATGCGGAGGGCTGTGTTCAGTCCCTCACAGCCTGTGGTCCTGTGAGCGTTGCCAACCCGCCCCGCACCCCCACCCCCCCCATAAAACAGCTGTCTCCTTCATTCTTTTTCACAGTAGTGTTGATGTTTCTTTCTGGTTTTGATGCTCAGTGGCCTTGGCGCCAGCGACGTGGTCACTCCCAGTCTACCCTCATCATTCTCCCCGCAGCCCCCACTCTCTCGGTATTCTCAGTTGTGTAATCTAGGGCCAAGGGCCTGTTGTTTGCAGCCGTCTGGCCTGGTTTCAGGCCCAGCCCACAGACGAGTGGGAGATTATCCGGTATTTGTCCTCCTGTCTCCAACTTAGTTCAGCACTGGCGTCACAGCAGACTGCTTGATTTCATGATTTCTTAGGGCCTCGTGGTATTGCATTGTGTGTGTTTACCACAGCTCCTCGGCCCGCTGCTCTGTGGGTGGGCATCTGGGTTGTTTCCGCACCCTGGCTGTGGTAGCGGCCACTGCAGTAAGCATGGGTGTGTGTATGTATCTTCGCAGATGAATGTTTTTGTGTTTGGGTGTCAGAGCCAAGATGCAGAGTCACTATGTCCCATGCGAATTCTAGTCTTCCATTTTTTGAGATCCACTTTGGCTCTTCGGATGCTTCTTTATGGGTCCAAACTCATGCCTTTCCACTGTTGTTTTGTTCCCCTGGAAAGATTTCTAGTGTTCTTATTCATCAGCAGTAAGCTATCATATGGGGGAATCGCTGGGCAAATGAAATGTCAGTGTCCGTCAAGCTCCTGCACGGTCAGTTCATTTAGCCCGGCTGTTATGGGACATTTCTTACGGGTGTCCTTAGGAATAAAGAAGATGGGTCAGAGGGATAGCACAGAGTGGGGCCCTGGCCTTACACACGGCCCAGGTTCGATCCCCAGCACCCCATATGATCCCCCAGCCCTACCAGGAGTAACCCTGAGCACAGAACCAAGAGTAACCCCTGAGCACTGCCAGGTGTGGCCCCAAAGAAAAAAAACAAAAGGAATAAAGATGAAAACCAAGCTCAGAAGGGGGTGAGAATATTAAAGCAGAAGTGTGTTTTGCTGTGAAAGACAAGGTGATTTCTTCTCTCTCTCTCTCTCTCTATCTATCTATCTATCTATCTATCTATCTATCTATCTATCTATCTATCTGTCTCTCTCTCTCTCTCTCGTTCCAGGTGAGCTTGGTGCTGGCTTTCCCTGCTTTACAGTGTCAGGATTTTTTCAGGGATCAGCCTTGGCACTGGGGATCTTCACATTTTCCATCTGGTTACTATGGCACACATCATTCAGATCTTACTTACCTCGTGTACAGGTGAGTAACTTTTCTTTGCGATGGGTTGGGGCGTGGCGCCATATTGATGGATTTACCTGCTGATCCTAGCCATGGTCAGAATCACGACACCCTGAAGCACATTGGCTTCTTCCCCCAGAGCCTGCTCGCCCCTTGTTCTGATAGCACCGTGCTGTACTCGCACCCCAGTCCTGCTGTCTGGGTCTCTCAAGAACATTACCACGTCATGTGTGAATGTATTCTGGGTGCCACGGTCAAGCCACGAGAAAGCAAATACAGCAGACTAACGTTTCCATTTCCTTCAGAAGCGAACGGCATGGATCAAGAAAATCCTGCTGGTGAAGAAGAATTAGCAGTTCTTGCTCTATATAAAACATTGCACCAGTATACAGGAAGGTGAGATGGTAATTTTTACATATTAGCTCTCCCACCCTCCCCCCAGATATTGGCAATAGCACAGAGAGGAATTCGCTTTAGCTCTTTATGTTCCTGGAGCAAGCAGGTGCCATTGGGCTCTACTTGCAACGAGACAGGTCATATGGAGATGTTACTGGTGCCCGCTCCAGCAAATTGATGATGAACAGGAAGACAGTGATACAGTGAAGAGAAATTGCTTTATGTTGGCATGTTCAGAAAAAGAATACATGGGAGTGTTCTACCAGTCTCTTTAAATATGATTTTCCAGAATTGGAGCAATAGTATAGCAGGGTGCTCTGCATGTGGCTGACCAGGGTTCGATTCCTTGCCAGGAATCCCACATGGTCCTCCAAACACCTCCAGGAGTAATTTCTGAGTGCAGAGACAGGAGCAACCCCTGAGCATCACCAGGTGTGGCTCAAAGGACCAAAAGATTATTTTCATTATTTTGTTTATTTTGCATACCTTATTTTGTACACCGAGCCGTGCTTGGGAACGTGTGGTGCCAGGGGTCGAACCACAGGGCTCGAGCTATCTTCCCAGGCCCTAGAAGAGAGGGTTGAATGTTGGGTGTGTTTTGTTTTTCAGAGTTGAGAGTCAAACCCAGGGCCTCAGGCTTATGAGGCATATGACCTTGCACTAACCAATACTCATGGTCATGGAGGTATTATCTTCTGTGGGGAGCATCATCAGTCTGGGAGAGGTGGGGGTGTCAAGATCTGTGGGGAGTGCCCTGGTCTGAATGGGGTGACATGACCTGAGTGGACAGTGTCATGATTTTAGTGAGTGGGGAATGCCATGATCTTCGGGCAGTGTCATGATCTGTGGGGAGCGTCATGATCTGAGTGAGGAATGTCATGATCTGTGGGGAGTGTCATGATCTAAGAGCAAAATGTGTCATGATCTGTAGGGAACGCCATGATCTGAGTAGGGAGCTTCATGATCTGTGGGGAGCGTCATGATCTGTGGGGAGCATCATGATCTGAGTTGAGAAGTGTCATGACTGTGAGGCACGCCATGATCTGAGGGGGATTATCATCTGAATGGGGAGTGTCATGGTCTGAGGGGGGGGCCTTCCACGCAGCATCAACCGCTCGGCCCTGCTGTGCTGCACCGTTTGGGCTCGGCGGTGTCCAGGGCAGCCTGTGGGGCTGACCCTGAACTCAGGCCTGCTGCAGGTAAGACCTGTACTTCAGCGCTTTGAGTCTCCTCAGCCCTGCATGGCTGTCCACTTTCAATATAAGAACGTGTTTGGACAGGCCAGGAGAAGATAGTACAGGGGTTGAAGCACTTGCTTCACGTGAAGCCACCTCCTGCTCATCTCTGGCACTGCCAGGAGTAAGCCCTGAGCACAGAGCCAAGACTATGAGCACAGCCAGACGTGGCCCAAAAAGGAAAAAAAGAAGATGGAAAATAAACCTGTTTGGTGACCTCTGAGAAGAGCGATATGCTGAGCCTCTCCGGCGTTTATGTAACCGTGGAATCATCTTTTACTTGAGGGATCTGGCACAGCCTAGTCAAAATATGGCACAAACTTTAGAAGTGGGCTAGAGCGATAGCACAGCAGGTAGGGCATTTGCCTTGCAAGCAGCCAACCCAGATTCAATCTCCGGCATCCCATATGATGCCCTGAGCACCGACAGGAGGAATTCCTGAGTGCAGAGCTAGGAGTAACCCCTGAGTATTGTTAAGTGTGACCCAAAAAGGAAAAAAAAAACTTTGGAAGGTGCTATTCTAAAGCATGTGGTCTCACTGGGAAATTTTTCTTTTTTTTTTTTTTTTTTTTTTTTGGGTCACACCCAGCGATGCTCAGGGATTACTCCTGGCTCTGCACTCAGGAATCACTCCTGGCGGTGCTCGGGGACCATATGGGATGCCGGGGATACCCGGGCTGGCACAGGCCAGCCGTACAAGGCAAACGCCCTACCTACTGGGCTATCGCCTCGGGGCCCAATTTTTCAAATGCAAATTACATTAACATCATGATTTAAAAGGAGACAATCGGTGGGCGGAGCAATAGCCCAGTGGGTAGGGCGTTTGCCTTGCACACAGCTGGCCTGTGCCAGCCCAGGTTCGATCCCCGCATCCCATATGGTCCCTGAGCACCGCCAGGAGTAATTCCTGAGTGGAGAGCCAGGAGTAACCCTGAGCATTGCCGGGTGTGACCCAAAAAAGCAAAAAAAAAAAAATGGGGGTGGGGACAATCGGGGTTGGCAGGAGCACATGACTGTTTAGACCATCACATGGTATCATAGGAGATGCTCTGACAATTTCCTTTGCTTTTTTTTTTCTTTCGAGCCAAGCCTGGTATTGCTCCAGTATCATTCTCAGCTCTCAGTGGGGGAATAGGGGAGGGAGAGTGGGGACCACGCAGACTCCATGTGAATCATGCACCCCAGCCCGTTTACTCTCCCAGACCTCACGGAACTTCCCAACTGTATATGCCATCACCCCAGTGACAGCGCCTTCCCCCCTCCCCTCCCTCCCTCCCTCCCCCAGGGCTGCACCCACACAGAGCACACCCTCATCATTGAGCCGCATCCAGCCCTGACATGGCTCCCCATTAACACGGAACCTCCTCCTTCCCTTTGCTGCTGCCGGGCCGGCGTGCACACCGGGTTGCAGTGCGCCCCTCACCACACACTGCTGCGGGAGCCCCAGGCCGTGCCCCCACCCCACCTCCCAGTCACCACGAGGCGGCTGGTGCAGAGCTTGGATCCTGAGGCCTCCGTGCCAAGCCGTGCCACCGCGCCCACCGCCCAGCCCCTTAGCAAGGAGTTCACAGCAACATAAGTGTTTGCTTGCCAGGAGGAAGTGTGGCACAGATCAGAGTTGATGTGTTTCAGAATATGGTCACTGCAGCGCAAGTCATCCCTGAGAGGTATTCTGGAAAAACACGTGAATGCTGAGTTTCCTGTGCGCTGCCACCGTTTGCCAGAAGGTTATCTGCTAGTCCATTTCCAAATGTTTCCTTTTTGTAGCTTTTTTTTTTTTTCCTTTTTTTGGGTCACACCCGCAGTGCTTAGGGGTTTCTCCTGGCTCTGCACTCAGGAATTACTCCCTGGCGGTCTTCGGGGACCATATGGGATGCCGGGATCGAACCTGGGATGGCATGGGCCAGCCGCTGCAAGGCAAACGCCCTACCCGCTGGACTATCGCCCCAGCCCCTATTTTTATAAATCTTGTTTTGTGGCCACACAGACTGCTCTTGGCTTTATGCTCAGGAATCCCTCCTGGTGGGGATCAGGGGGCCATATGGGGTGCCAGGGATTGAACTCAGGTCAGTTGCTTGCAAGGCAAGTCCCCTCTCTGCTGTGCTATGGCTCCAGCCCTGGTTTTTCAGCCCTGGGTTTTTTAAAAGTTTCATAATAGCATTGGAAGCTGGACTCTGGATTCCTGGAATTGCCCGGATAACGTTCTCTCTCACCCTCCTCTGCAGTTGTCGGTGCTTCGGAGATCTCTGAATTACCATTTTCTCTCCCTACAGTGCCTTGAAAGAAATGCCCTCTGGCTGGCATCTGTGGAAGAACGTCAAAGCTGGAATCACGCCTTTCTTAAAGTGTTCAGCTTTGTTTTTCCATTACTTAAATGGAGTTCCTGCTCCACCAGAAATTCAAGGTAATGATCTTTTCTGTTTTTCCTTTTTTCCTCTGCCAGTTTGCAAGCCAGTACAGGCAAGCATTCAAAGTAGGTCTTTTTTTTTTTTTTTCTCTGGCGGGAGAGTGTTGGCGATAGATCCCATTCAGCAATGCTCAGGGCTTACTCCTGGCTCTGTGCTCAGGGACCACGCCTGGCAGGACTTGGGGACCGTGTGGGGTGCTGGGATTGAACCCGTGTCACCTACATGCAAAGCAACCACTTTGGGGCCAGAGATAGAGTACAGGGTTACTGTACTTTACTACTGACTCCACATCTCCAGCCCAAGGTAATTTCTGTTTTACTTGAAAATAAATACTTAGCCTTTCACTTCTGCAGTTTAGAACAAAAGTCATTAGAAAGGTGAAACGTGATAAATGATGGGGCCGGAGCAGAAGTACAGGCAGTAGGGGTTTGCCTTGCACGCACCAACCTGGGTTCTATCCCTGGCCTCCTAAATGGTCCCCGAGCACCGCCAGGAGTTAAGCCTGAGTGCAGAGCCATGAGTAACCCTGAGTACCACCAGGTGTGACCCAAAAAGCCAAAAATCATAAAGTGATAAGAGCTTGGAACATTGACTGTTGGCTACATAATGACTGTGGTGATCGAGACGGTTACAGGACAGAAACACACGCTCTGGCTCTGACTTGATTTGGATCTCAGTGGCTGCGCTGCTGACGATCTGACAGTGTTCTGGTTTGCAGTGCAAGTTAAAAAATTATATTCTCATTAATGGTTTCGT
>JAJIBD010012536.1:0-14460 GCA_021461705.1 Cryptotis parvus | reverse complement strand
CCCATGATAATAATCTCTCTCAATGTCAATGGTCTAAATGCACCAGTTAAGAGACACAGAGTGGCAAATGGACCAAAAAAATTGAATCCAAAAATTCTGCTGCCTTCAAGAAACACATCTGAACAATTAGGAGCAAAGACAGACTGGAAAACAATCCTTTCATTCAAACAACCCTCCAAAAAAGCCGGGTGACCATACTGGGATTGGTATCCAACAACATAGACTTCAGGCTGAAGAAGGTCAGAAGGGACAGAAAAGGTCACTTCTTAATAATCAAGAGATATGTATATCAGGAAGAAATTACACTCCTAAATATATATGCATCCAATGAGAGCCCAGGAAAACACCTAAAACAACTATTAAGAGACTTCAAAGAACACATTGACAGCAACACAATTGTAGCTGGAGACTTCAACACTGTTCTATCAACTCTTGATAGATCAACAAGACTGAAACTCACCAAGGAAATACTGGCCTAAAGGAGGAGATGGAAGAAAGAGGACCAGTAGATATATTCAGGGCATTTCATCCCCCAAAAAGCCTAATATATATTTTTCTCCAGCACACATGGAACATACTCCAAGATAGATCACATGCTGAGCCACAAAACATACCTCCAGAAAATTAAGAAGATAGAAATTGTGTCAACTACTCTCTTTCAGACCACGATCCACTGAAAATAGAAGTTAATCACACACAAAAGTGGAGAGTCATACCAAGCACCTAGAAACTAAACAGCTCACTGCTGAAAAACCAGCAGGTCATAAAAAAGAAATCAAAGAGGAAATCCAAAAAATTCCTGGAAACAAATGAGACCGAAGACACAAATTACCAGAACTTGTGGGATACAGCAAAAGCAGTGTTAAGAGGCAAGTTCATAGCTCTTAAGCATTTATCAGGAATAAGGGGGAAAAGGCATCATAAGCAGTTTGACTTCACAGCTTAAGATCTTAGAAAGCGATCAGGAAAAGGAGCTCAACTCAGGCAGAAAGAAAGAAATAATAAAACTTAGAGTGGTAATCAATGAGATGGAATCCCAAAAAAACAATCCAGAAGATCAACAAAACCAAGGGCTGGTTTTTTGAAAAAAATAAACAAGATTGACAAAACCACTTGCAAGACTTGCAAGGAAAGGGAAAAGAGAGAACCCAAATAAATAGAATCAGAAATGAAAAGGGGACATCACAACAGAAACCACAGGAAATTCTAAAGATCATCAGAGATTACTATGAGAGTCTGTATGCCACGAAACAAAAAGAACCTAGAAGTAATGAACAAATTCCTGAATTCCTAAGCACCTCCCAAGGCTGCAACAAGAAGATTTGGAATACCTCAATAAACCTATCACCATCGAGGAGATGGAATCAGTAATCAAAAAATTTTCCCCAAACACAAAGCCCAGGTCCAAACAGATTCACCAATGAATTTACTAAACATTTTAAAGAGGACCTACTCCCAGTCCTTTACAAACTCTTCTGGGAAATTGAAGAAACAGAAACACTCCCAAAGAGCTTCTAAAAGGCACATATCTCCCTGATACCCAAATCAGACAGAGATGTCACAAAAAGGAAAAACTACAGGCCAATCTCCCTGATGAACACAGACACTAAGGTCTTCAATAAAATACTAGCAAATAGAATCCAAAGAGTCATCAAAAAAGATTACACCCCATGGCCAAGTAGGATTCATCTGAGGAATGAAAGGCTGGTTCAACATGAACAAGTCAGTCAACATAATATATCACATCAATAAGAAAAAATAAGACCATATGATTATATCAATAGATGCAGAGTAGGCATTTTATAAGATCCAACACCTGTTCCTGATAAAAACTCCCTTAAAATGGGAATTGAAGGAACCTTCCTCAGTATAATCAAAGCCATCTACCACAAGCCCACAGCGAGCATCATTCTCAATGGGGAAAACAGAAAGCCTTCTGCCTAAGGTCTGGGACAAGACAAGGCTGCCCACTCTCACCACTTGTATTTAATATAGTACTGGAAGTACTTGCCAGAGCAATCAGGGAAGAAAAAGATATTAAGGGCATCCAGATAGGAAAGGAAGAAGCCAAGTTGTCACTATTTGAAGATGACATATTATACCTAGAAAACCCAAAACTCTCTACCAAGAGGCTACTAGAAATAAAAGATTCCTATAGTATAATTCAGAATACAGAATCAATACCCAAAAGTCAATGGCTTTCCTATATGCAAATAGCAAAAGTGAAGAAAGGGATATTAAAGAAATGATCCCATTCACAGTTGCACCACAGAAAATCAAATACCTAGGAATCAGTTTGACAAAGAATGTAAAGGATCTCTACAAAGAAAACTACAAAAAACATTACTTCAAGAAATAAAAGAGGACCTGAGGAAGTGGAGAGACATTCCCTGATCATGGATTGGGAGAATTAATCTGTAGAGATTTATACAGATTCAATGTGGTCCCTATAAAGATACCCATGAAGTTTTTCAAAGAAATTGGGCAAACACTCCTATAATTTGTATGGAATAATAACCCCCATGAATAGCTAAAGCAATCCTTGGGAAAAAGAAGATGGGAGGTATCACTTTCCCCAACCTCAAGCTCTACTACAGAGCAGTTGTAATTAAGACAGTGTGGTATTGGTATAGAGACAGACCCGTTAGACCTATGGAATAGAACTGAATATCCTGAAACACACTCTCAAATATACAACCACTTAATCTTCGATAAAGGAGCAAAAAAAATTAAGTGGAGCAAAGAAAACCTATTCAACAAATGGTGCTGGGAGAACTGGGCAGCTATGTGTAAAAAAACTTTAGACCTCCTTCTAATGCCATGCACAAAAAGTCAGATCAAAATGGATTAAAGATTTCAACATCAGACATGACTCTATAAGGTACATCGAAGAAAACATAGGAAAAACACTCTACGACATCGAAACTAAAGGCATCTTCAAAAAAACGAAACACCACTGACCAAGGAAATGGAAGCAATGATAAACAAATGGGATTATATAAAACTGAAAAGTTTCGCACCTCAAAAAAAATAGTGACCAAGATACAAAGACAATCCACAGAGTGGAAAAAGAATATTCACCCAATACCCATCTCATAAGGGTTTAATATCCAGGATATATCAGGCACTTCGTAGCAGTTTACAAGAAGAAAACAGCCAACCCCATCAAAAAAATGGGGAGAAGAAATGAACAGAAGCTTCCAAAAAAGAATAAATTCAAGTGGCCAAAAGGTATATGAAAAAGTGCTCATCATTATTAATCATAAGGGAGATGCAAATAAAAACAACATTGAGGTACCATCTCACACCACAGAGACTGGCACATATCCAAAACAACAAGAACAACCGGTGCTGGCATGAATGCAGGGAGAAGGGGACTCCACATCCACTGTTGGTGGGAGTGCCAATTGGTCCAGCTCTTTTGGAAAACCATACGGACATTCCTCCGAAAAACTAGATATTGAGCTCCTATTTGACCCAGCAATACTACTCCTGGTAATATACCCTGGAAACCCAAAAAACACATAGCAGAAACACTAACTGTACTTCTTTATTAATCGCAGCTCTATTCACAATAGCCAAATCCAGAAACAACCTAAGTGCCCAAGAACAGAGAACTGGCTAAATAAACTGTGGTACATCTACACAATGGAATACTATGAAGCTGTCAGAAAAGATGGAATCATGAAATTCACCTACAAATGGATGGACATGGAGACCGTCATGCTGAGTGAAATTAGTCAGAAGGAAAAGAATAGATATAGAATGACTGTATTCATTAATGGGGTATAAATATATACCAGTGTTCTACTAAGTGTGGGAAATGATAATGCCAGACTAGAACTCACCATTGAATATACTCATAGAGACTTACATGATAAACCCTAAATGTCTGTAGGGCAATTCACAATGTGTAAAAAAGAAGAGAGATAGAGATAGAAAGACAGAGACAGGGATAGAGACAGAGAGAGGGAGAAAGAGAGGAAAACAAAAGGTGCCTGCTATAGAGGCAGGCTGGGGGTGCGTGGGAGGTAATGTGGGAACATTGGTGGTGGAAATGGGACACTGGTGGAGGGATGGGTGCTGGAACACTGTATGACTGAGAAGTAATTATGAACACTTTTGTAATTGTATATATCATGGTGGTATAATAAAAAAATTTAAAAGATCACATCCATTGGTCAAGGGACAGGCTGGTACTGATTCTGAGTTCGCCTTCCACCTGGGCACAGGGACGCTGGCTCTGCTATCAGCTGAGGGACACCCCGGCATTCCAGCATAAGCAGGACAGTGACCTAAAGCTACCTCCTGGTTGCTGGGAAGCGATGTTTATGGAAATGTGCTGGTCCACTCTGTTATCCTACCAAATTTCATCTGGAGCCCTTTTGAAAGTCATTTAGAACATAGACTAAAAGCATAGGCAAGAAGCAGATCTTTTGCTGGCTGAGGGTGTACTTCCAATTTGAAATTTTACATCTAGTGTGAAACACATGAGCAGTAAAGCTTGATTTCCTAGACCTTCACCTCCTAAAACATTAGTTCATTTCTATATGTCTGGCTGGGCGTGGCACCCCTTTGCTGGTGAAACTTTGATCCTGAAAGACCAGAAACACTGATTCTCATCTCAGGTATGTCTGAAAAAAACCTGACCTTGCTGAGCCTGTGTTCCCACCTATAAAATCAGAGTCATAACAATGTCTTTCTGATGATGTTGCAAATGTCTAACAGTCAGTATGTGTTCAATAAATGATGCCCACTATCATCGAGAGGAGTCATTGAGGATCTCCAAAGTTTGGTAAGGAGCTTGCATGAGTTCCAGCTCCAGCTGCAGAGCAGCAGCATCAGACACCGCTTTGCCCTCTCGAAGGTTTGGATTCCTCCTCTGGATGGAAGGAGACTGGACTATGGATCTTCTCTAGGACTCTGATCACTCTTTGGTGCCCCTCCACCAGATGGCTCTTACTCCTACCCATATCATTCTCCTTTTAGAGTGGCCAATGGCCACAACCATCATATCTCTTTCCCCAGTGTCTGAGAGGAGGACAGTATTTACTGAACACCCACCAAATGCCAGTAACAATCCATTTGTTGCTTCACTTAAGTCTCTCAACCAACCTTGGTGAAAAATACCATGCTTGTTGGAATATTCAATGTCTGTGACAGATTATCATGAACAGCTTTGCTAAAAAATTAAAAATTGGGCTGGTGCGATAATACAGCACATAGGGAATTTGCCTTGTATGCACCTGACCCAGACTCAATCCCCGGCATCCCGTATGGTTCCCCAAGCACTTCCAGGGGTATAAGAGTAATAGTTGAGGGCGGGGGGGGGGGCGCGGCGGGGTGGGGGTTTTCCGTGCCCGGCGGGGGCCGGGCCGGGGGCCTGGGTCGGGTCCCGGCATCCTACTATGTCCCCCGGGCACCGCCAGGAGTGGTTCCTGAGTGCAGAGCCAGGAGTAACCCCTGAGCATTGCCGGGGGGGACCAAAAAAAAAAAAAAAAAGAGTAATAGTTGAGTGTAGAGCCAGGAGTTCCCCTGAGCATTGCCAGGAGTGATACAAAAAAAACAAAAAATAAAAAAGAGAAAAATACCATGATCATTGGTGCACATGAGAAAGTGATTGACACAGAATTACATGACCCCCTCCCACCCAATTACAGTAAGGAAAAGTTTTTTACTACAGCTTAAGCCTCAAACACAACTGTCCCAGATGACCTTAAACCCTTGGAAAAGTGGAAATGTGCCTACTGAAAAGCTGGGTTCTTTGGTCTATGACAAGCAGACAGCAAGTGCTGCCATGAACAGTAATCTCTTCCCCTGCTCCTGCCTAGCGGAAGAGGAAATGAATGTCACAGAATCAAAGTGATGACAATGGCTTATTTTTTTTCATCCTAGGATGCTCAGGGAGGCTCTACCCAGGTTGCAGCTGGTACCAGATTCTGAGATGTTGAAGTTAATCTGTTTCTTTCATGGAAAGAAGCTTCAGCAACCCTGAACACACACATGGGAACAATACTTAAGGGAAATCAATGCTTTGTCTAAGCATATAGTTCTTGGCAGGTTTCTGTCTTAAGATTGTCACATTTCTCTCCATGAGAAACAACAGCCTGGAAAGGCCAGGAGGCTGATGTGAGCCTCAAAGTTTGCTGCAATGGATAGATTTCATCAGTGTGACCAAAGATTATGACTAAACTCCCCAAATCTCAGTTCCTTGACCCTCAGGGGGTTATTTCTTGCCAATGCTACACTGCAATAAGATTCTGTGGTACCCCAGAAACCAAGTTCTTTTGGTTAGCTATTCTGCTATAATTTAAAGCATTAGGCTCCTTCTTCAACTGGCCCTGATACCCCAAAGCCCTCAGAACCCCTCAAAGCATCCTGTGAGGGGTGTGTCACTGCATCAAAATGACAAATAACATGTAGAGAAGAGAACAGCAACAGAGTGGGATCCTTCAAAGAGACCAGGCATTGTTGTTCATCTATGACACCCTCTCTCCGTTGACTGGACAGCAGTCATATGACGCCCATTGACATGCAAAGGAGGAGTCAGGAGCAAAAGGGAAGCCGAAGTTGATAACCAACAGTGGGATCCATGTTACCAAGTGTCTCAACAACTCTAGCATTTCCTATTGTTCAGACATTTGAGTAGTTAAATGCTTGAATTAGGTAGGAGATAATGGCCCTTCACAAAGGGGTTGAGGTGATGAGAATTAGGGTGAAGTGAAGATCAGGAGGGCAATGAGGCTGGAGATAAAGGCAGAAGCTTTGGGTACATAATTTATAGACTGAGGTCTTCAGTGGCATTGAAAAGGGTGTGTGTAGGGTGGGAGTGGGAGATAGTTTCCTGAGGCATGAGGAGGCAATAAGGGGAGGGCAACTATAGAGACACAGGATTGTGGAAATCAAAGCCACTGTTGATTCCCTGAAGATGAGACAGGGCCAGTAAAACACAAAAGCAAAATCAGATTGAAGATAGTGGCCAACATAAGACAGGACATTCTGCCTGTAACATGTATATTCTCTTTTCTCTGGACATTCACCAGACATGTTTCATGTTATGCTCTCTATGTTGAAGCAGATGACAATGGAGAAAGCTTGACCTCTGCCTGCAAGAAGCCCACCCCTATGGGAGCACACTGGCCGCATGGTTAGTAGGCACGCAGGGATGAGGGGTGAAGCAGGACTGCCTAGAAAGTACTCCAGCATAATGACACAGTTCTCACCTGCTAAGATGTTTTCAAACACTCTAGACAAAAGACTTTTCTCCTGGCATTTCTGTGCATCCCAAGAACTCTGAACTCCTCCCAGTCAGGCTACATGCTGAAAACGCTGGCTTAGAGTCAGAGCAGACTTCTAAATCGCTCCATCTGTTACACTTGTTTTAAGCAGAGAGAAATAACTCAGGGGGCATGGTAGTTCCCATCAATGTGGACAAGTCATAAGGACTCAACCTCATACCAAGATCTTGGGATCCTGCCCATGACCTTGGAGGGAGCAATATGGTCTGGAAACAGTTTAAATGATTTATCTTCACAAACATCTATTTCATTCCTACTTCTGAGTCACATTTACCTTTGCTGATGATCAGCCTTCACCTGTCTCTGATGCCTTTTCTTCTAAACGTGCTGTTAAATGTCACTGAAGTTTCTTCCTCCTAGGCTGGGTTCACTTCCCTGGAGCTTGGTGAAAGTGGTTTGATCTTTCCTCCATGTGAATAAGTGTGATCAATTTTATCAAAAGAAAACATGGGTGAAAAAGTCAGAAAGGCAGAGAAAGCACATTCAGATGTGTGTGTGTGTGGGGGAAGAAAGGGAACAGAGGAACTGGCCAGAGTCTCTGGTGAGGTTAACCTGGACATGGGTGTGATGCACTAACTAGAGGTGGCCACAGAGGGGAGCCATCACTACCTCTACCGTCATTCTGAAGGACAAGGGAAGGAAGGGTTGGCTCTGAGAGAAAGGCACCTTTCACTCAGGGGGAAAAAATAAAGTTCTGGGTAGGAAAACAGACCTTCCTCTCCTTCATTCACCAGATCCCGAAATTCTGAAAACAGAAATTCTGTTTTCTGCAAAAATGAATGATGGAGAGCAGTTAAGTTTTGTTTAGATCTTTGAATGAATGGCAGTTGAATGAGATCTGTGCTGAACACAAGCTGAATGCCATAAAAAGTTCTTCAGGGATGAAATAATGTTCTTTGATCTGTGAACAAAGCAAAAACACACCGTTGTGAAAACCAAGAAAAAGATTCTAGTGTTGAAGGGTAATCCCTAATGGGGAGCAAATGATCACTTGGCATTTCACTGGGTCATCCAGAAAAGCACCTTGCAGTTGAGAGTTGGTGGCTCCCAGCTCTTCCAGGGTGCTCCAAGTTTCCCTGGGAAGAAACTCAGGAGCAAGGCTTCAGCCAAGAGCAAGCCAATGGAGTCAAATTTTGAGCGTCAAGTCAAATGAAGCAGCATCCATTGCATTTAATCCCTTAGAATCAAGAATAAGACTCATCTGTTTCAGAACATAAATCCAGTTTTACCACCCAAGTACCTCATGGCTCCCAAGCAATGTTGGGTGTAGTTCTGAAAGTCTGAACACAGTCAAGGGGACCCTGGTGGTCCCCAGTATTACAGAACCCAAGCAGCATCACTTTGTCAGGATTTTGCACTGGGCCATTTGGTCCAGTTGGCTAAACTGTGTTAGGCCAAGTGTTAGGCCAGTCTCACTGGCCTAAGTAGCACACTTGCCATTGAGTGCTGCTTAGTAGTGCCCTCACCCCATAAGTGAATCTTAATTTATAGAGTTAACTCAATTAAAGACTCATGTATCTCCATTCTCCAGAGCCTAGAGAGAGGGTCCCCAATAGGAAGACACTTAGTAAATATTCTTGTAAGAAAATCCTGCTACTGTGATTCCCAGACAGAACCCTTTGTATTATGCTTAGCACAAAGATGAGAGTCCGTATTCAACTCTCACAAGAAAGAACAAGATTGTGTTTAGGAGAAAAATAAAACAAATGGATAAAAATAATGAGAATTCCTGCTAGCTGTGTAATTTGTGTTTGTATGGAGAATTTATTCTGTTCTACGGCCAATTCAAAGTTGTATAATCTCTTCCTCCTTTGTTGTTATTGAGAGCTATGATTTTATTTTCTTCCTACTTATCTTCCTTGCAATAAATATAAAGGATAAAAAAATTCCTGTTAAGACAAATGAGTGAAGAGATGGACATCACTTTGCGTTTTACTGATCAGAAACTGATGTTCTAAGCTTATGCTGTCTGGCCACAAGAATGCGCAGATTATTACATTTCAGCTCTTAACAGCAATATGGGCATTAGTCAATATGACACGTTGTTGGATTACAGGAAGACTAAAAAAAAGTTTGACCTAGGAAACCTCATCAGAAACTTGTTTCCTCCTTTCTGGAATTTTTTGTCCATATTAAACCATCCCACTTGCTGACAGAATAAATGATTATCATTCCACTAGGTTCTAGTCCCATGTTTGGTTTACTTCTTAACTAAACCCACGCAATTCCTTGACACCTCTGCAAATTTTTTCTTAAAAATGTATGTTCATGGATTATGATAACAAAAATCTCCTTTCTTAAGATACAACAGTGACAGATAAATCATCTCTGTAGTACAAATCTTTCTCAATGCTCTCTTCAGAAACTCTCAAGCCGGCTATTGCTTCCTTGAGTTACTCTTAAAATAACTCCCGTATTCTGCCTGAATGTTAATATGAATTTACTGTAGGCCACCATGAGAATTTTTTAAATAAATGTGCTTATTTATATTTCTTTTATCTTCTTTTAGTTCCATAAAGAGAAAAAATAAATTCTATAAGGGATTCCTTCAACTTGAGGTACAGGAGAGATTTCTATGGAAAACAGGTCTCATTAAAAATGTACTGTTTTAATAATTTAAAAACCATCTAAAAATAGCTGTTGTTAATAGGGTCAGTAAACTCAGAAAATAGGATACTTTATTTCTAAACAGTGATAATAGAATAATAAAAAGGGAAGTTTGCATTTTTTAAATAAGTAAAAATGTTAAATACTCAGAAAAGAACAAAGAACATCAAGTAAAGCCAAGCCTGAGGGAAGAGCAGGCAGAGGGAAATGCTCTGAGGATTCTAGGAGCCAGGATAAGATACACATTAAATTGTGGATTAGATGCAGCTGAACAGAAAATAAGAAATTGTGATCAGTTGAAATGGACGACAGGGATCCCAAAGACATAAGGAGATGGACCATAGAAATGGCCAGGTAGAACTTTTTTTAAAAAAAGAAACTTCAAAAAGTCATTTCACATCACTATAATTCAGTCTCTTTTTTTTAGACATTATATTTTATAATACTATTAATGGTAGAATTTCTCTTTTTTTTTGTTTTGGGTCACACTCTATACCACTGTATCAGGAGTAACAGGGCTAATTATATGAGGAATGACAGGGCTTACTCCTGACTCTGTACTCAGGGATTACTTTTGGCAGGCTCAGGGGGTCCATATAGAGTACTGGGCATCAAATCCAGGTCAGCTACGTGCAAGACAATTACCCTGCCCTCTGTACTATCTCTCCAGCACCCAAACAGTAGAATTTCTTATTTAAATTATTTCAGAACCACACCCTCCACCAGGGTCCAATTTACTGGGCAATTGCCCCAGTGATTCCTCACCCCCAGTTTAATTCCTGTTGTGGGCCTCCTAGTAAGGACCAGTTCCCAGTTTATGTTACCTTTGAGCATTTGTTTTCCCTTCAATATGTTCTTTATACCACAGGTATGAGGAAGATCATTCTGTGTCTGTCCCTCTCCTCTGCCCAACTTCATCCATCATGATATTCTCCAGATTCATCCACGTAGCAGCAAAGTAAATGATTTCATATTTTCTTTGTATCAAGTAATATTCCATTGCGTATTATGGAATAGTTTCTTTATTCAGTCAGCTGGTTTTAGATGCTTGGGCTGTTTCCCGATATCGGCTATTGTGAATAGTGCTTAATGGACATAGGAGAGCAAATGTCTTTTCACGCAGATATTTTGACCCATGGGGAAGGTCACTCGGAAGCTCAGGAGTGTCCATATTGATCTCCATAAAAGTTGAACCTGTCAACATTCCCAGCAATCATGAGTGAAGGTTCCTTTTCCCTCGTAGCCGTGTCAACACTAGTAGTTTAGTTCTTTTTTGATGTGTGTGTTTCTCTCTTGTGTGAGGTGAAAGCTCATGATTGTTTTGATTTGCATTTCCCTGAAAAGAACTGATGGAGAGCATTTATTCATATACCTTTTGGCCATCTGTATGACTTCTTTAGGGAGTTTCTGTCTCTCTTCCCCGATTTTTGATAAGGTTTGTTTTTTTTTCCTTGTAAAGTTCTGCCATTATTTTTTTAGATCTTGGATATTAATTATTTGTCAGATGAGTTGTGGAAAAATATTAAGTATTTTCTCCCAGTACTTGGGGCATCTTTTTATACTGTTATAATCTCTTTTACAGTGAGAAACTTCTTAGTTTGAATATGTAGTCCCATTTGTTTATCTTTGCTTTCGTTGCCTTGAATTTCATTATTCAAGGGCACTAAATCTTTGAAAATGCCTCTAGATTCAATGCCACACAGAAATGTTCTCCCTTTGTTCTCCTCAATAGTGTTTATAGATTCATGTCTGATATAAAGGTCTTTAATTAATTCATTTGGATTCGGCTTTTGTGCATGATGTTAGGGGTCTGAGGTCATTTTTTATGTGACCAACCACTTCCCAACACCTTTTGTTGAAGAGACTTTCCTTGCTCTATTTTATACTCTTTCCTCCTTTGTTAAAGATTAACTTTCCATATAATTGGGGATCTGTCTCTGGACTCTCTTTACTCCAGTACCACACTATTTTGATTATTCTAGCTGTATAGTATAGTTTGAGGTTAGAGAGAGAAGCAAGCTCCCCTGCTTTTTGACTGGGATTGCTTTAGTGAGCTGTGGGATAACTCACAGTCTTTTGTGATGATGATGAAGGAATAAAGGAGGTTAGAAGGGGTAGCAGAGAAAGCAAATGAACTGACAAGATAGCATGGGGATTAAGCCTTGCCTTGCATGTGGCTGGCACCAGATCTATCCCTCTACAACATGCTCCCCTAAGCACCACTGAGAGTGAGCCCTTGCCACAGAGCCCCTGAGCACCACCAATGGTGGCCCTAACACCCCAATTCCCCCCACCCCAAAAATGGGAGAGCAGAATGCTATCTCACTTATGGCTGGATTCATACAACAGTTATGGGGATAAAAGGTACTATTTCAGGTCTCACTCAATGCCCAAACTTGAATTTATTCCCAATAAGACCAAGGCACTCAGTTACAAATAGGCAGAGGAATCCTTTCCCCTGCATTTCTCCATAAAGCTTTTTCTCACTATTAGCAGCATAGTAACCTCAAGACTACTAGATAGGGACCTAATGGATTAGGTGGAGAACTGGATATCATTTGGCAGACAGCTGAGGTGAATGCCATTCTGCAGACTATGCACAGACCTTGGAACCTTTCATGAGCAAAGAGGCTGCAGCCATCGTTGGGTTTTACCTGAATGACTCTTTAGGAATATATTTAGAATTGTATGAACACTACTGACCAATTTTACACCTGGAATCCAAGGGCAGAGTCTGTATATGATACAGTTGATCAGTAAATTATGAAAACACTTATTAAAAAATCTTATTTCACAAGGGCCGTTGGAACAGCCCCGTGATGAGACAAGTGCTGTCTGATTGACATATGTAGGTTCTGATTTGGACCCAGGCTCTGCTTCAATCCTTCCTGTCTCTGCCCTAACATGTTTATTGTGCTCTGGGGCCACAGTTCTGGTGATATGATTTTAACCATGCCAGGGAATAGTGGGGAGGCTCTGGGGAGGGAGAAGATAGGTCTGAATCCACTTAGGATGGGTCTATTTGTAGGCAAGTCACATCAAGTGTCAGATGAAAACGCACTGACAAGAGAGAGAAAAACACATCAAAGCCAGGCTGTGAGAATGTGAGGGCAGGACCCAGTCCAGGAAGCCTGCTAGGCACCAGCATCACCCCTCCCCACCCCAGATGCAGCAAAGCCCTCTGCAAATCTGCAGTGGAGGCGCCTGAACCAGTCCTTTGAAAAAAACGTAAGCTAGGTAATTTCTCAATTATCCACATTTTCTCACTGAGACATTAAAGAGAGCTGCCCTGTGGCCTGCTGCATCAGATCATTTTTATCTAAGTGACAGAAAGTTGTGCTGGCTGGAACTCTGAGTTCCCCCTTTCATCTAGAATCCACTCTTTTCTCAAAGGCCTGTGGCACAAGAGAAGTCTGGCTGCTCTGCCCGGCTTTCTATTCAGGCAGGGGTTGCTGCTATTTCTCTATTCAATCTAAAGAACAGTGCTTCCTTTTCACACTCCACTGACTTCACAGCAGGAAAACAGTGAGCTATGCTGGCAGAATGCAATGGTGGCAGGGGCAAGGCTTTGAAAGAGCAAGACCTAATTTCCCAACCCTAATTTCTGAGAAGTCTTCATTTTCAAAGGCAGTGCTCATCCACCCTCTAATGGTGTTGTGTGATTATGCAATGCAGAGTCCAGGTTCTTCACATATGACCCTTTGCATTACTATGCCTGCCCTTACCAGCTGACACACACACACACACACACACACACACACACACACACACACACAGAGCACATACATACACATGCTCATTGTAGGATGAACCAAGGAAGCACTGTGCATATATTAGCTCTGTTGATCCAGAGTTGCCCTAGGTGTTTCTGGTATTGTTACTGGATCTCCCTCCAGCTACAGGAATATTGTTCTCAGTACTCTAACCAGTACTGAGAACTGGTTCTCACCAGTTTTCTGTAATCACCATTTCAATGTTGATGAGTGACTTTGATTCAGTTTGAGTGGCTGTTACCATCAGACAGGAGTCTCTTGGTAAAGGACACCAAAAAGACTTTAAAACCACTAAATCCAAAGGATATTTTTCCACTGTTTTCACCTCCCACATTGAAATCTATGAAGACATTCTATTTTATATAGTTTTTTCTTCCTTTTCAGCTGCTCAGTATAGAACTGGGTTCTTCATTATTTTGAGTAACCAAGTCAATTAACTTAGCATAATGGCCTCATAAATTATTTGTTTAAATAAAGAAGGGAGAAAAAAGATTAAGAGTACATACATGCATTCTGAAAGGTGTGGAGAGGGTGAGACAGTCAATTTTCAAAAAGATCTAGGCAACTAATAGCACAAAATATCTAAATTATTCTCTCTTCAAAATGTTTTTCTTTTTATAGGAAGAAAACAAAACATCAGGCTAGAAAGATAGTACAGTGGGTAAGCACTCCCATGCACAATGCTGACCTGGGTTAGTGCCAGGACACTCCTACAGCACCCTGAGCATTGTTAGAAGTGATCCCTCATAGAACCAGAGAAACCTGAGCCAGAAAAAAGGAGG
>JAJIBD010012535.1:0-42885 GCA_021461705.1 Cryptotis parvus | reverse complement strand
GAGACTCACAGACATGGGGCAGAGCTGCTACTTGCTCTCCCTGTGCCCAGCTGCTCACGAGGTGCACAGGGATGGTGGGTTCTAGCCCTGACCCGCCACCCCAGCTGAGCCTTGAAACAAGCCAGACAACCCCCAACTCCATGAGGGCCTCCATTTTCCACATCCGGACTTATCTCTCGTCAGAACTCCACCCAGCAGACCAGCCTATCACAGTCCGGCTCGCGCGGCCGCTTGCAGCCGTGTGCTTCATCAATAAATGTTGGACTTAGAGATGACTACAAGAGTATGCTACCTGCACAGCAGAGCCTGGCAAGCTACCCGTGTTGTATTTGATATGCCAAATACCAGTAACAATTATAGGCCTCATTCTGGAATGGATTGAGGCTCTTTATGTTCCTGGAGCAAGCAGATGCCCTTGGGCTCTACTAGCATGAGACAGGGCATATGGAGATGTTATTGGGGCCCGCTCGAGAGCAAATCGATGATGAACAGGAAGACAGTGATACAGTGATTGTGATACCAATATCCACGATCAAGTGAAACGTGTATCAGGAGGTCTTGTCAAAGGTGGAAATTATCACAAACGTGTGGGAGTCGGAGGCTAGGTAAGACAGAAAATGAAACAGTGTGCTAAAATTGTTGAAACTACTAATACCAACCTAGAACTGGAGCATTAAATACAGGCAAAAAGATACACATGACAACCCTTTAATGTATGTACTGTAATCCACATTCTGGAAGGGAAGGAAAAGAGAAAGAGATAGAGAGAAAGGGAAATAAATAAAGAACCTGCTATGGAGGCAGGCTGGGGGAGGGGGAAGGGAATAGGGGGACGCTGGTGTTGGGAGATGGGCACTGGTGGAGGGATGGGTATTGGAACACTGTATGACCAAAACCCAAATATGAACATCTTTGTAATTGTATATCTAATGGTGGTATAATAAAATACTTAAAAAAAGACAATATATCAGTGACCATAATCAGTCAAACCCCGCTATTGCCCAAACCAACCCTTCAACTTCGGGTTGAAGGAATCTAGAGCTGGAGCCCCAGGCCTACCAAAGGGGATTTCTGTGCATCTGCACCAGCCATAGTGGAGAAGCATTGAACTTCACCTGCACTAATGGATAGTGTCAGAATTCTGGGGAGGACCCAAAGCACTCTTTCTCAGTGAAGAGTTCAAAGTGAACAGGGTTAGACTCTCACTGAACAGAGAAAAAAAAACTGAAGATAATTTCAACATTTAAAGATAAAGTATAAGAAAATTTAAAACAGAGGGGCCGGAGCGATAGCCCAGCGGGTAGGGCATTTTCCTTGCACATGGCAGGCCCATGCTGGCCCAGGCTTGATCCCGGCATCCCATATGGTCCCCTGAGCACCGCCAGGAGTTATTCCTGAGTGCAGAGCCAGGAGAAATCCCTGAGCATTGCCGGGTGTGACCCAAAAAGCAAAAAAAAAAAAAAAAAAAAATTTAAAACAGAAATCACTGAGGTTAAGAGGGTAGTGAAGGGACCGGAGTGATAGCACAGCAGGTACGGCATTTGCCTTGCACGCCAACCCAGATTCGATCCCCAGTATCCCATATGGTCCCCTAAGCACTGCCAGGAGTAATTCCTGAGTGCAGAGCTAAGAGTAAGCCCTGAGCATTTTGGGTGTGACCCTAAAAAGCAAAAAAAAAAAAAAAAAAAAGAAGGTAGTGGAAAGATTAAAAATCCCAGTAAGGAGAACGGACAGCCCACTAGTAGCAGAAGCAGGAGGAACATGCCAGTGTGCTTAAAGACAAGATACATGAAACCAACCATAAAGAACATAAAAAGATCAGAATGAGAAGAAAACAAATATTCTGTGAATAAACTATAGTTGAAGGAAGATGCAATAAAACACCCATGAAGAACATAAAAAAAAGAGCGTAAGAAAAAAAATCACTTATGTATCCAGGCAGTCAATGATATCACCTGTCTGTCATTGTCAAGTGTAAATTGGGTATGCAAAACCAGAGCAAATATTGATGTAGGCCTACAGTTGTTGTTATAAGTTGCAATCGATCGCACTTATTTCTGATTCATTAGACTCATTCACAGGCATCAGTAAGACAACTGCTCTACATAGGCCAGAACTTATAATGCTGAAGAACACATGAAGGCCACATGCAAAGACATTAGAAAAAAATAGAGGAACTTTGGGACAGCGACAGGGATGAGAGAGTTTGATAATTTTTAATATGCCATCAAGGGCTAAGTCTAAATTCTAAGATGATGTGAAGGCATTAACATGTTTCTCACTTTTAATTTCTGTGAATCTGGTTTCATTCAATGATGCAGCCCGCTTGTAATGATCATTTTTTTTACTCACTTGTATCACTTGTCTTCCCATTGCTCATTGATTTGCTCAAGCAGGCAGCAGTAACGTCTCCATTCATTGGGAGTGAGGTTCTTTATTGTTACTGTTTTTGGCATATTGAACACACCACGGGTAGCTTGCCAGGCTCTGCCATGGCTCTGGGTTCATCCCAGAGGGCTCGGTCTTTTTTCTGTGTCAGACTGTTGAGGAGCACCGCTGGGGTCCCCGACAGTGTCGGGAAGAGAGTTCCCTTCTACCTCCGGGGCCGGCGGGGAATGGATGAAGACTCAGGAACCCGATGCAGTTTTAAAAGGGCTTTACTATCACAGGATCCAATATTCAATCCAAGAGCAGGGAAAACCTCTGGACTCTGGGTTCCCAGCTAGGCCCCAGCCAGGTGTAGGCCAAGATGGCTGCCACCACGTGTTGAGGCCCAACAGAGAATGGAGAGGATGGAGAAGCAAAACACCAAGGGAAGCCGAAATGGCAAAAGGAGGAAAAAAGAGAGAGCTTATTTCTTCTTGCAGCTTATCTTATAGCTAGAAATCCGCCCAACCTCCCAGCCCAGACCATTCTGGGCTGGGCTATCTAGAGGTGAAAACAGGAAAATAGCTCTATAGAAATGTAGCAACTTCAGGGAGACCATCGGGCTGTTTACAAGGACCCAGAGCTAATTCAAAGCCTCCTAGCAGAGCTGGGAGAAGCAATAAGCTAAATGTAACTTTCCCTGGCAGGAAGGATCAAATGCCCTCAGGTAATTTCTCCCAGCACCTCACCTAATGTCTTGAGCCAAGATCTTCCTGGAATTGCCTTTATAGGGTAGAGAAGGGGGTTTCTGAGATGGCATGTCTCTGTACCAAAAGACTAAAACTAATGCCAGTTAAATATTTCTCCAAGCCTTCACAAGAGTCTCGTCTACTTCACGGTAGTTTTGTCTTTTAGTTGCCTTTGAGTTATCAGGGAGCCATGCTTACTTGCTTGGAGGCAAACAGCATTTCTCTCTGGTCTAATTACTTAGAGATCCAACGTGCCCAGGCAAATATGCTGGTAAGATCTAGCTAGTCCCACGATGATTGTGGTAGCATGAGAGGATATTTATACCAGCCAGGACAGAATACATGGTCAGATAAGACTGCCACATTCAGACTACCCCCTATCTATGAAGTGACCTGCAGGGAGGCAATCCAGGGCAGATGCAGAGGCCTAGGCTTTTATGTGTCCTGCAACATCAGACCATCAACCAACCCAGGGCCCACAGGGCAGAGCCCTCGGTGTAGATAAGCCTGTCTCCTGTCTGCCACCTGCCGATGCTGTTGGGCACCACAGCCACACCTGCAACGCCTCGAGGGGCAGGAGTAACCTCAAATATGAATCATAGAATAACTTGTGCTCATAAAATGGCTACTGAATAAAATCATACAACAAACAAAAATGTGGACATGGGAGTCCTAATATAACCTCTGTCAGCAACTGTTGAATGCACTCAGTTTTCACACTACCATTTCTAATTACATTTGACATAATTCCCAGCATTAGGGGAATCACTCCACTAGGTTCTCTGCTAACCTGGTGTACTGGAGCCAAGTACCTACGCTCAGATTCTATATTGAGTGCTCAAGGCAACCCAAATGAACTAGGCAGTGTAAGTAAGTGGTAAAATATGGAAGCATCAATAAAAGAATTCATCATAATTTATACATAATTTATAATTATGTTTGCCATCTTTATTTCTCCCAAATGACAGCTAGAATGATATTCCACCATAAGATACATTCCAAGAAAAAAACAGCTTTATTTTAACACAGAGCATGATTTTCTAAGGTCCTAACATAGCTACTGTTCCCATATTTTAATATAATTTAATCTTAGCATGAAAGTGTGAATTGAAAATTATCTCTGAAAATTATCACATAAAAGTCACTTAAATGATTAAATATAGCTGAGAACTCTTTCTAAGAGAAAATTATTCCTTTCTGTGAATCTATTCTGAATGTCATGTTGGTGAATTCTCCTTGATTATCTTTTTAAACTACTTTAGTTGTTAAATACTGAGGAGTGTTCTTTGAGACTTTTTAACATAGGGCAATTTTGAGATGATGACATTTTAGCTTATTGTTAATTTACTAAGGATATGGTGTACTTTGAAATGACTGCTGTATCATTCTTACCACCATTCTGCCAGATGGAAATGTCAAAAAGTACGAATGTCCTTTTCATTGTACTGAATATTCTCATATAACAATCTTTTTTCTGAAACACCATAATTTGTGAATAATTGCTTGTCCAGTGGACTTGTCTATGGTGATTTTTTATTATCTTTCTAATTCTTACTTGTATCTGAGTGAGATGGATGCATTTGATTTATACTCTCTATGAGGTAACTCTATAAGGAATTTTTATTATGTTGCAGATGAAGGTGTAATCTGTTTATGATTCTTTGTGTTATAACAGTTGGGAGATATTTCAGAGCTATTAACAAATATTTATCCTATAATGTGTAGGATACATTAATTCATGATAAATCATAGCCTATATTTAATTCATGATAAATAAATTTATATTATGCTTGCTTTTAAAAAAAATTAAAACCAAACTATGAGGGGCCGGAGCGATAGCACAGCAGGTAGGGCATTTGCCTTGCACATGGCCCACCGGGATTCCATCCTGGCATCCCATATGGTTCCCTGAGCTCCGCCAGGAGTAATTCCTGAGTAAAGAGCCAGGAGTAACCCAAAAATAAATAAATAAATTTAGAAAAAGAAAAAAAAACTATGAAATTCAAATGTGCAGATACTGTATATTCTAATACTGTACTCGTGTATTGCGTTCAGCTAATAATTGTATATCCAGCAACTATTCAATTAGTCACTAGGTAGGAAAGAGAAATTAGTTAATGAGCTTTAAATCAGTAATATTAATAATACTTGAAGCAATTTTTCTGGAATTTGGGTCACACCCAGCTGTGCTCAGAGCTTAGTTCTGGGTCTCCTTCATTCTGGGATCATTTGAAGCTGGGCTCTGGGGGTGTATGGAGTCCTGGGAATTGCGCTTAGGCTGACTGCCTGCAGGACAAGTGTGTATTACACTGTACTACCTACACACTGTACCATTTTTCCAGTTCCTTGAAGTAATTTTTAGTTTGAAATACTATTGAAGTTCAAGTTTTATTATTGCCTTTTTATTTTTTAAGTATTTTATTATACCACCGTGAGATATACAAATAAAAAGATATACAATTAAAAAGTTCATGTTTGGGTTTTGGTCATACAGTGTTCCAGCACCCGCCCCTCCACCAGTGCCCATCTCCCACCACCAACATCCCCGGTTCCCAACCCCCTTCCCCAGCCCCTGCTCCATGGCAGGTTCTTTATTTCTTTCCCTTTCTCTCTCTTTCTCTTTTCCTTCCCTTCCAGACTATGGATTACAGAACATACATTAAAGGGGTTGTCATGTGTATCCTTTTGCCTCTATTTAATGCTCAGTTCTAGGTTGGCATTAGTACCCTCGACTATTATTAGCACACTGTTCCATTTTCTGTCTTACCTAAACTCTGACTCCCACCGTTTGTGATAATTTCCACCTTTGACAAGACCTCCTGATATATGTTTCACTTGACCTTGGATATTGGTATCATCATATTATTGCCTTTTTTAAAAAAATTGTATTATACTACTGAGATATACAGTTACAAAGCTGTTCATGGTTGGTTTCAGTTATACAAAGTTTCTAGCACCCATCCTTCCACCAGTGCACCCTTCCCACCACCAATGTCCCCACATTCCCTCCCCCAACGCCCCCCCCTGCCTGCCTCTATGGCAAGTACTTTTCCTCTTCTCTCTCCCTCTGTCTCTCTGTATCTCTGTCTCTCTCCGTATCTCTGTCTCTTTGTCTCTCTGTCTCTCTCTCCTCTCATCTCTTCTCTTTTCTAGTTTCTTCCACATTGTGGCATGCAATACATGCCTTGAGGGGTTATCATGTATAACCTTTACCTTATAAGTGCCTTTTTTTTCCAGTTATACAGGTGTGGTTATTGTTGCTTAATGTTTTATTTCTGTTTAATTTTGTTTTGTTTTTGTCTTTATAACCAGAGATATTTTCCTCAGGATAAATCTAGAAGAATAGAATTCTGTTTGGTTTTGCTTTTGTGAGAACTCTAATTTAGCTGAATGTTAATGTAAGAATTAGTATGAGTGTTAACCACCTGGCATATAGCATCCCTTAAAATACTATCTGGAACGAGAAAAACAGTTCTTTATTGAGTTCATGAAGATATTTTGGACATGTTTTGGTTTCTAATATGAAGGTACCAGGTGGTTGATAATATATTACCCCTTAATTTGTGAAAGCTTTTATCACATAAAAATATACTCCCAGTGCATGAGAAAAAGGCATAATGAAAATATTCTTAATAAAAATACTCAAAATTTCCAAACACTAAATAAATTCTGAGACCTGATAAAATATGAGTAGACCAGAACTTCATGCCCATAAGCACCCAGCTTTAGTCTGTCAAAATAACTTAAATGGATCCAAATATGGTTTTAGTTCTGTGGTTGAAGCTTCTGTCATCAACTGAGAAAGACTTCCTTTTTAGCCTCAAGGGTCTGGCATCCAATACAATATATCTTTGGTCTAAATCTATTGACTCTGCTGAGGAAAGCCAATTTGAAAAGAAACACAGATAACCTCCAGCTTTTTCTGAAACATGAGTAGAACTTACCTGAGTTATCACCACATCTCTAGGATAGAACCATCCACTGATTTCAAATAGCACGGACCAGACTGAATCGTCTTCTAGACAAGCACATTGGAACTGTTAGGAAGTTTAAAACACCTCAGAGTGCACTGAAGAAAACTGAGTGCTTGGTAGTGACAGAAAGAATAGACATAACTACAGAAACTCTTTAGTGATGCTCCATGTCTCCAGGATTCCAGTTTTTGCCACATGACTGCAGTCAGATGAATTCTTTGCCTGTCCTACCTTTGCTCTCCATGAATACAGGTGGCTTTAAGCCTCTGCTGTGAGGACATCGACACAGCCGTAGTCTTATTTCTCCACACATTAGTGCTTTTTGTTTATGTTGTGTGTATAACATGGGGCAGAGCTGCTACCGTCTCTCACTGTGCCCAGCCACTCATGAGGCGCCCAGGAGGGATGGCAGGTTCTAGCCCTGGCCCGCCACCCCAGCAAAGCCTCACAACAAGCCAGATGACCCCCCCACTCCATGAGGACCTCCATTTTCCACATCCGGACTTCCCCCTCGTCAGAACTCCACCCAGCATACCAGCCTATCACAGCCCGGTTCATTAATAAATGCTGGATTTTGAGAGGACTACAAGAGTATGCTACCCTGACGGCAGAGCCTGGCAAGCTACCCGTGTCATATTTGATATGTCAGATACCAGTAACAATTATAGACCTCATTCCCATGACCTAATGGAATGGTTTGAGGCTCTTTATGTTCCTGGAGCAAGCAGGTACCCTTGGGCTCTACTTGCATGAGACAGGTCATATGGAGATGTTACTGGTGCCCGCTCGAGCAAATCGATGCTGAACGGGAAGACAGTGATACAGGGAAGACAGTGTGTGTATAAATGAATGTGGTAGAAATTTATCATAAATCTATGAGGACTTTCACTTTTTTTGCACTAAGGAAAAAAACTAGTAAAAGAATGTGAGGGTCGGGGAGAGAGGCAACGGGTTAAAGCTTGTGCCTTGACTAGAGCTAAACATGGGTCAGTTTACAGATTCATGTCTTCTCCCCCAACTAAGCATGATGGAATGTAGCTCTAGAAGTTCCCAAGCATTATGTTGTCCCTAAAGATCCCTGGCACCACAGTGCTAAGACAACACTGAAACTTCAGTCCCTAGCACTGAGCCATGGGCCTATTTGTCAGACAATCCTTGATCAGGGTCCGAAAACTGTGAGAACCTCCTATGAACTCCTTTCCCAAGAGTTTGTAGAATTATAAAAGTTTAAATTGGAAAAACAATAATATAGTATATATATATATGTATGTATATATATAATATATATACATCTCCACACCAATAGGTATCTATATGTAAATGAGTATGTGTGTGTGTAGTGTTCTAGGCCATAGAAAATTTTACTTACTCTAATTTGTTCTGAACTTAATTAAAGACTTTTAAAAAGTATTCCTCTATAAAAATATCTAATACTGGGTATTTACATTGATAAAAAAGCATCTGTAGAAACAAAGCAAGAAAACCATGATGTCCAAAAACAAACCTTACACTCTGAACCAACTAAGATTTCCAAGTGAATGAGAGAGAGGGTGTTGAAAAGGTGCTGGGACTTCAATGGAACACGGGATTAGCACTTTAGCAGTGAGCCGGGATAGTAACATAGAAATGTTTACAGTCTGGTAAATC
The DNA here is from genome assembly GCA_021461705.1 of Cryptotis parvus. Taxonomy (NCBI): domain Eukaryota; kingdom Metazoa; phylum Chordata; class Mammalia; order Eulipotyphla; family Soricidae; genus Cryptotis; species Cryptotis parvus. The sequence continues at coordinate 34,148 of JAJIBD010012535.1, read as the reverse complement.
AGTGTTTACTCAATAAAAATAAATATATACACAATAGGTAATATGAGGAGTTACAATGAAATATATTTATTTTTATATTATTATTATTTACTGAATTATAATCTAGGGATGAGTATATGTATTTATAAAACAAATTATTATAATATAGTTATAATTTACATAGTAAATATAATTTATATAATGCATTTATATCATTTACATAATGAATGAATATAATCAAATATATTCACTTAACCCAATGCCAACAGCTCTATAAAAGACGCGTGTCCTTTCATATGTAATTATGTATGGGAGATACTAGATAATTTGAGTTGTTTTAGCCATTGATCATTGTAGGAATAACTCAGATGTAAACAAGTAAATCTGAGTTGCTTTAAAATATCTGTGTAGAAATGCTAAGTAGGTAATTGGAGATAAAGAGAAGGTAGTCAAACAGCTAAGTCTCAAAGTCATATCCAGAAAGAAGTTCTGTATTGAAAAGCCTTCACTCTGTTTTTTTTTATCCTTAAGTCCACTGAACTGGAAGATTTCATCTAATAAGTACAGGGAGAAGATATAATAAATCTAAGATTGCTCCGATTAACTAACTTGTTGTGAAGGTTAATAAGGTGGAAATGACTTTGGGAGCATAAGCCATAAATAAAAATTGACTTTTATTGGTTGATAATGCTAAGAACTCATTGAATCACTATTAGTAGGCACAAATCACATTCTGAGTTACTTCACTCATTACTGCCTACTTTTGTAGAAATAGAAAGTTGAGAGATCAAAATAATAGCTCCATGAGCTGAGTGGGTGCTTTGCATGCAGGAGGCCCAGTGGGGTCCCTGCAAACTGAATGTTACCTGAGCACTGAAGGAAGCGCCTCCTGGGGCACAGATCTGAGCAAGACTCTGAGCACCACAAAAGAATAATGAAAGGAAAAGAAAAATATAGTTTAAATATTAAGGTTAGGGATTGTATCTGACATTTAATGATACTTTGCTCATGGGAGTATTTTTTCTCCACAAACTCATTAAAATAATAATGTGTTTCAAATCTTTGCAATAAGATCTAGTAATGCCTTAAAAGATGCAAACAAGTAATGACTCATTTTACATTGTTTTAAAAAAAAATAAAAATACTAGGAGATTTTTGGAAACCAAGAAAAATAAAGTGATGTAATTCTAAATATGATAATTTGCTAAAATTTAAAAAGAAATTAAAATACTGACTAAATGTTTACTTAAAAAATTTACATGGCAGGGGATATATCATGATTATGAGGTGGGTTTCCCATTATGATGCTTGTCTTCTTCGGTATGAGTGTGCTGACTGACCCTGGGATTTACCCCAATGTGGAAAACTCAACTGTATATTTTTTTGAAAATGGAGGGCTGCTTTCACATAGTCCCCTTTTTTCTTAGACACAAATTTTAGAGATTTTTTTTCTATGAAATGGAGGTACCCTTAACCTGTTTTTATGGTAATTATATATTTTGGATACTACCACTTGTCAGTAAAGTTATAACTTTTTGCTAATATCATAATTTTATATCATATCCATTATAATTTTACATATACAGTAATCAAAATGTATTTTTCTTTATAAGGAAATGTTGAGTCTGCTATTTTTTCCTTTTTACTCTTGACTTTCCTACTTCCCTCCAAACGCTGCCTGTTAACACACTCGTACACAAGCCTACCTGGCTTTGACTATACTCATATAATTAGTTAGATTCATGCTCATGTATGCACACAGATGCATACGTGTAGAATTTTATAGATGTTCTGTCTGTTTTTTAAAACAAATAATCACTATACCTCTTTGTATTTTACTTTTCATATCAATCTTGTATTTGGTGAACTAGGGGGACATGAGTCGACATTTGTCTTTGCTCTCACGGATTCCCCAGGCTCTTTTCTCAAAGGGCCACTTCTAGAGTGCTCGGGAAAACATGCGTCATGTCTGGGATAGAGCAAGGTCAGTCATGTGCAAGTCAAGTGTGTTAACCCTCTACTATCTCTTCCACTTTCAAATTATATTATGGAAGTTCTTTTAGATCAAATACCATTATGTGATTCATTCTCTTTCATAGTTTCATGATATTCCTGGGTATGGCATTGTTATAAATTATTCAGTCATTTAAAAAATTAGGGGTCGTTCAAGCTCTACTACAGATCATTTGTAATTAAGACAGTGTGGTATTGGTATAGAGACAGACCCGTAGACCTATGGAATAGAACTGAATATCCTGAAACACACTTTCAAATATACAACCACTTAATCTTCGATAAAGGAGCAAAAAATATTAACTGGAGCAAAGAAAGCCTCTTCAACAAATGGTGCTGGGAAAACTGGGCAGCTACATGTAAAAAAATGAACTTAGGCCTCCTTCTAACGCCATGCACAAAAGTCAGATCAAAATGGATTATAGATCTCAACATCAGACATGAATCTATAAGGTACATCGAAGAAAGCATAGGAGAAACACTCTCGACATTGAAACTAAAAGTATCTTTAAAGACGACACACCACTGACCAAGCAAATGGAAGCAAAGATAAACAAATGGGATTGTATAAAATTGAAAAGCTTTTGCACCTCAAAAGAAACTGTGACCAAGATACAAAGACAATCCACAGAGTGGGAAAGGATATTCACCCAATACCCATCTGACAAGGGGTTAATATCCAGGATATATCAGGCACTGGTAGCACTCCACAAGAAAAAAAAACAGCCAACCCCATCAAAAATGGGGAGAAGAAATGAACAGAAGCTTCCAAAAAGATGAAATTCGAATGGCCAAAAGGCATATGAAAAAGTGTTCTTCATCTTTAATCATAAGGGAGATGCAAATCAAAACAACAATGAGGTACCATCTCACACCACGGAGACTGGCACACATCCAAAACAGCAAGAACAACCGGTGCTGGCATGGATGTGGGGAAAAAAGACTCTCATCCATTGTTGGTGGAAGTGCCCACTGGTCCAGCACTTTTTGGAAAATAATATGGGCATTCCTCCGAAAACTAGATATTGACCTCCCATTTAATCCAGCAATAGCACTCCTGGGAATATACCCGAGAGACCGAAAAACACATAGCAGAAACACTATCTGTACTTCTTTTGTTCTTCTCTGCACTATTCACAGTAGCTAGAATCTGGAAACAACCTAAATGCCCGAGAACAGAGGACTGGCTAAAGAAACTGTGGTTCATCTACACTATGGAATACTATGCAGCTGTCATAAAAGATGAAATTATGAAATTTACCTGCAAATGGATCGACATGGAGACTATCATGCTGAGTGAAAGTCATCAGAAGGAAAAGGACAGATATAGAATGACTGCATTCATTAATAGGATATAAATAGATACCAGTGTTTTACTAAGTGTGGGAAATGGTAATGGCAGATTCAAAACTCACCATTAAATATACACAAAGAGACTTAAGTGATAAACTCTAAATACCTGCAGGGCTAGCCACAATGTGTAAAATAAGAGGGAGAGAGATGCAGACACAGAGAAAGAGAGGAAAACAGGGCTGCCGGCTATTGAGACAGCCTGGGGGGTGGCGGGAGGGGGTGGGGTACATTGGTGGTGTAGAAATGGGGCACTGGTGAGAGGGATGGGTGCTGGAATACTGTATTACCAAGAACCAATTATGAACACCTTTGTAATTGTATGTCTCACCTTGGTATAATAAAAAAAATTTTTAAAATTTAGGGGTCGGAGCAATTGTCCAGTGGGTAGGGCATTTGCCTGCACGCAGCCGGCCCGTCCGGTCTGGGTTCAATCCCTGGCATCCCATAAGGTCCCCCAAGCACCGCCAGGAGTATTTCCTGATTGCTGAGCCAGGAGAAACCCCTGAGCATTGCCGGGTGTGACCCCCCAAAAAGAAAAAGTTAAAATATTATTCAGTCATTTTTCTATTGATGCGTGGTATTTTTTAGTTGAGATCTAGTCAGGAAACATGAACCACAGCAATGTTTTTAACACAGATTATATTATACAAAGATCTGTTACATGTGCTGTAAAAAGATCATTAACCAGTTAATAAAAATGACCAAAAAAAATAACCCCAAGATATTACAAATTAAAATTGTAGGAAATAGCTATCCTTAGTAGGTCTGGGTGAACAAAGTAAAACAGTTGCTCTTAGTAAAAGCTTCAAGGAGGTTCCAGAAACCAAATTCAGGGTTCTGTGAGAGAGCCAGCTGGCTGGTATTATATTTTAAAAGTGCAGTGATTCTGTTTCTAAGAGTGTTAGAAAATGGCATGCTGTATTTAGCTACAGCTAAGAAGGGAACTTCAGCTACGAAGGTGAAAAAGCATTTCTAGATCACACACAAAAAACAGAGAAGAAGCGAGTAGTAGTATTGACGGGAGTCCCATAACTTATTGCATAACCAGAAGTCTGTACCCCTTAACTCCTTGGATAAATCTTTTTCTCACCCCCAGCCGCCCCTTCACCATCACAAAATCCTTCCCTGGCACCCACTCCTCTATTATTTTTCTGAGTTATGTTTTGATTTATTGTTAATTTGTCTTTTAAATTTTGTATACACATGAAATAAATCAACACATTATTTCACGTGTTCAATAATTTGTCATTGATTATTTTTTCTTGAAGGAGAAGGCCTCCCTAACAGTGCTCAGGGCTTCTTGGACCTGGCTGGCCAGTGGTCCTGGCACTTAGGAACCTCTAAAGCTGTCCCTGCTGGCACTCAAGAGGGCCACCAGGGGCCACCCTGGGGTGAGGGAGGCCGTGCAGACAGTGTGAGGTCCTGCACGTGCGGCCCTGTCCTGTATCTGCCATCACCTGGTCCTTATCCTGACTTATTTCCCTAAATTATATCCTCAAGCTTTCATCCATGCAAATAACTGGTTCTTTAATACACGCACTACTGCACAAATCATGATGTAGCGACTACATAAAGGAGCCGTGGGAATCAAATAGAACAGAAACTGTCCTTTTAGTGGCTCCCAGCTTCCCTGTGGTGCGCCTTGGTGGAGATTTGAAGGGGCCTGGGGACGAAACAGAAAATAGTCTCTAGAATTCCTCCAAGAGGAGTAAAGAAGGGTGAGATTATAAGCTTTTAAGACATAAACTTAACAGCAGTTTCATTTTTGTTGCCAAGGTTTTTTCAACTTAAGGGTGACTATATTTTTGTGACCTGCTTCCTTATGTTCTAGTGCACTTACGTCTCTGGGCTAGAATCTTGGGAGTGAGAGGACCACAAGATATTTTTCTTAACTCAACATGTTGCCAGCTTGTTTTTTTCAAGTGATACTGTAAAAATTCACACTTCTACTAAAAAAAAAAAATGTTGAGAGCACTCTTTTTAATCTGCATGAGCAACAGGCTATAGCTAACTTACATTTTTTCTAGCATAATGGGTGTAAACCAATGTCTGCTTTTAATTTTAATTTTAATTTTCCTTTTAAGGTTTTTAAAAAATAAAATAAAATTTCTAATGTTTGCATGATTTTCTTTTGTTGGGTTTCATTCTGCTTCGTATTGCTGTTATTGTTGTTGGTAAACAAAACTGCTTTGATTTCTGGGAAATTTAACTTCATCAGTCTTATGGATTGCTCGTTTTCAGATTATCCTTTATTCATTTGAAATTTTCTCTTTCCAGTCATAACAGAATCAAATAAGGCCGAATTTCTGATTCCCATATTAGTTATATATTTCTCCCCCACCCAAGACAGAATGTATTATTTAGACTTATTGTAAACTTCTGCATTTTTCACTAAAAACTCTGTTTCATCTGTACTCTGTAATTGTGAACTTAAGGATCTGACTCTTTCGGATGGGAGGGGACAACATGGTGAAGCACACATTAGCACCATTAGTTAGTGCTAATGGGCTACTCCTGGCTCCATGCTTGGGGCATTGCTTTCTGTTGCACTCAGGGAACCATGCAGTCCCAGGGATCAAACTCGGACTTGCTATATGCGAAGCTAGTGCCTTTACCACTGTGCTATCTCTCCAACCTAAGATCAAAGTTTTTCTTCCACATGACATAGCTAACCAATTGTCTAGAAGCATTTTATCTTCTGTTCTTTTAATACTGGTCTGAAGAACTAAAGGTTGTTTTTATGTGAAGGCAATTTACTTATTTCTGATTTTTTTCTATTCTGGACTACACTATCCTTTGCATAATTCCTGCACAGTCATTATATTGAGTTAATAATAATGACTTTGACACTAGATAAACTCATTCCCTTCCTCCATTATTTTTTTTTGTAATTCTCAGGCATTTCTGGTTCTCCATATGGGTAATTATTTTTTCCACCTTCTTTCTTGTATCACTTGTATCAGTTGTACCACTTGTCTTCCCGTTGGCCATTGATTTGCTCTAGTGGGCACTGGTAATATCTCCATAAGTCCTGTCACATGCTAGTGTAGCCCAAGGGCATCTGCTTGCTCCAGGAACATAAAGAGCCTCAAACCATTCCATCAGGTCATGAGAATGAGGCCCATAATCATCAGATACCCACCCTGCAGCAGTCTTTTACAAGCCCAGCCCAGGTATGCTGATCCAGAGACTCAAATACATGGTGCAGAGCTGCTACCAGCTCTCCCTGTGCCCAGCTGATCATGAGGTGCCCATAAGGAAGGCTGGTTCTAGCCCTGGCCCTCTACCCTAGCAGAGCCTTGAAATAAGCCAGAGGAACCCCCCACACCATGAGGGCTGTCATTTTCCTCATCCGGACTCCTCACTCATCAGAGCTCCACCCAGCAGAAGAGCTGATCACAAGCCCGGCTTTGTGGTCCTGCTGTTCAATAAATGCACGAGATGAGAGGTGACTACAAGAGTATCCCACCCGCATGGCAGGGCCTGGCAGGCTACCCGTGTCATGTTTGATATGCCAAATACCAGTAACAATTATAGAGCTTATAGACCTTCATCTACTTAAAAGAAAGAACAAGGGGCCAGAGTGATAGTCCAGCAAGTAGGGCATTTGCCTTGCATGCGACTCACCGGGTTTGATCCCCAGCATCCCATATGGTCTCCCAAGAACTGCCAGGAGTAATTCCTGAGCAAAGAGCCAAGAATGACCCCTGAGCATCACTGAGTGTGACCCCAAAATAAAAAAACTGCATTTAATTGAAACTGTATTCTTTTTATATGGCAATCTGAGGTTTGTTTTTATATTATCTTGCCATCAAAGAATGGTGCTTTAGTTTATGCAGTTCAGACCTTCTGTTTCTCAGAATACTAAGATTTTGTAGTTCATATCTTTTTTAAAAAATTATGTGATTCGGGCAGGAGCTATAGCCCAGCGGGTAGGGCATTTGCCTTGCATCGGCGGCCTGTGCCGGCCTGGGTTCGATCCCCAGCATCCCATATGGTCCCCTGAGCACTGCCAGGAGTAATTCCTGAGTGCAGAGCCAGGAGTAACCCCTGAGCATCGCCGGGTGTGACCCAAAAAAAGCAAAAAAAAAAAAATTATGTGATTCTACTTGCTAAATTTATTGTTGTTTTTTGTTTTTATTATATTTCTGAAGAAGACTCTCACACATGGGGCAGAGCTGTTCCTTGCTCTCCCTGTGCAAAGCCGTTCATGAGGCAATCGGGAGGCATGGCGGGTTCTAGCCCTGGCCCACCACCTCGGCAGAGCCTCATAACAAGCCAGACCACCGCTCCTCAGTCCACGGGCGCCGCCATTTTCCACTTCTGGACTTCCCTCTCGTCAGAACTCCACCCAGCAGACCAGCCCATCACAGCCCGGATCACCGATACCCACCCTGCCGCAGCTTTTTCCTCAATCCGGCCCAGGTATGCTGGTCCAGAGACTCTCACACATGGGGCAGAGCTGTTCCTTGCTCTCCCTGTGCAAAGCCGTTCATGAGGCAGTCAGGAGGCATGGCGGGTTCTAGCCCTGGCCCACCACCTCGGCAGAGCCTCATAACAAGCCAGACCACCGCTCCTCACTCCACAGGCGCCGCCATTTTCCACTTCTGGACTTCCCCTCTCGTCAGAACTCTACCCAGCAGACAAGCCCATCACAGCCGGGCTCGCGTGGCTGCAAGCGGCCAGCGCAGCTCATCAATAAATGCTTTATTTGGAGGTGTTTAAAAGAGTTTGCCTCCCGCTCGACAAGCCTGGCAAGCTTCTCGTGTTGTATATGATATGCCAAATTCCAGTAACAATTATATTAGGTCATTCCCATGACCTAATATAATGGTTTAAGGCTCTTTATGTTCCAGTAGCAAGCCGATGCCCGTGGCTCTACTGGCATGAGACAGGACATATGGAGATATTACTGGTGCCCGCTCTAGCAAATAGATGATCAACGGGAAGATCGTGATCGTGATTATATTTCTGAAAATCTCTTTCTAGAAGAGAACTATTATATTGAAGTAGTTCGTTTAAGATGAACTAAACTGTTACAATAAATAAATACAAAAGTATTATGGCATATAATAAATTGTTTTATTTCTTTCTCATGACAGTTTATACTGTATGTTCCAAACTTGTAAAAGGCGCTTCACCATATGGTCGAAGACCCAAGACAATTCAACTCTACTGTCTTTAATATGTGTCATTAATTTAGCACAGAGCAACAGAAAAAATATAGAAGTCGTTTTAGATTAATTGGACAAGGAAAAGCTGAAAACTGTTGGCTCTGTTCACATCTCACGGAAGAGAATTTAGTCATAAGAAACCTATAATTGGAAGGCACTAGAAATCCCTCTGGGAGATATAATGTGATTGTGAAGATGAACGCCAGTAATTATTTGACCAATACAAAAAGAAGAATGAATTTTGGCAAGTCGAGTAGATATTTTTGGAAGAATTTTAATTTGATTTTCCAGAAAGTGTTTGAGTAAAGTTTATTAATCTTCAAGTCAATCTTAGGTTTGACTATAATATTTCAGTGTTATTTATTTTTAACATGTTTGATACTGATTTTTTTAGATATTGTCTTTTTCATTTCAATAGCTTTCCTTATACTAACTACACTTAGATTTCATAGTAACTTTGCCAAATATCATTTAGGCATATAATTTAAACGTTTTTATAAATGCAACAATCTAATCATATAAGTTGAAAAAATGTCTTTATAAGAAAAGATGTGTAGTAAGACCTATCTCTTATATCAAAGATGTATGCTACTATTCATATTGATATTCTTAAATAATGTTTATATATTTCATGGGGTAGTATTTTCCTTTCCTTTATTTTTGGATACTGTCTCAATATTTTTAGAGTTTAATTTATACAAGACAAAGGGTCTCATTTATGCCAGTTTAATAAAATATGCGAGAGTTTATGTTTCAGTTACTAATAATATAGCAAATAAAAATGGATTGTGTGCTCTTTGAAATCAAGATACATTCTAATGTGAAAGTACCATGCCCTTATCTCTCTTAAGTCATGTAGACTTTATCATATTTTCAGACATTTAACTATTAATTTTCTATTCAGGTTTTCTTCTTCCTTAATAACTTCTGGCAACTTTTTATTCTCTAAAATAATATTCATTTTCCTCTAGGTTTTCAAATGTAATGCCACAGCATTTTGTAATTATTCAAATCTTTTGTATCTCTTGTTATGTCTATATTTTCATATAGTAAATGTTTTGTTTCCTAGTCTCATGTGTAAGAAAGTTATGTATTTTTTAATTTTCAAAAAAATCTGTTTTAAGAATTATTTATTTATCCTTGTGATTTAAAAAGAAAAGCCTATATGCCCCTGTTGCATGCGGCTGCAAAGCGGCCACACGGTTCATCAGTAAATACACAAGATGAGAGCCTACTACTGAAAGTGTACCACCTGCATGGCAGAGCCTGGCAAGCTAACCGTGCCATATTTGATATGCCCAAAACCAGTAACAATTATAGACCTCATTCTCATGACCTGAAGGAATGGTCTGAGGCTCTTCATGTTCCTGGAGCGGCGGATTTCTTGGGCCTCACTAGCATGTGACAGGATGTATGGAGATATTACTGGTGCCTGCTCAAGCAAATCAATGAACAACAGGAAGACAAGTGGTACAAGTGATTTAAAAAGTATATAAAAGGTATTAAGTTTTAAAGATGAAATGTTTAAATGTGAGGTTTTGTAATTTGTATGTTTGACCACTTTTCTATTGCTTTATATAGTGTTCTTTAATAATGAAGGCATTTGCAGTTATAAATATTTATATGGTTTCATTTGGCTTTATTATTTTGTAGGTCATAGTGTGTGTGATGTTTTCTAGTGTTTCTTGCTATAATTTCTTTATAATTTTTATTTCTCTTGATCAAAAAGCATCTAAATTTTCTTAGACACATCACTGAAGAACATATGTAGATGACCAATAAGGACATAAGCTCCTCATCACTGATTAGCATGGAAATGCTGATTAAAACAACGAGATATCATCACCTTCCACAAGTGAAAATGATCTTTATCATAGCCAGAAAACAAAGGAACTCACATCCACTATTCATATATATGTCAATTAGTCCCACTTTTTTTGCCTTTTTAAATTATTATTAAGACACCATAAGATAAACAGTTACAAAGTTGTCCATGGGTTTCAGTCATACAATGTTCCAACATCCGTCCCTTCACCAGTGTTCATTTTCCACTAACAATGTCCCCAATTTCCCTCCTTCCACACCCTACTCCCCCAACCCCAACCCCAACCCCGGTCTGCCTCTATAGCAAACACTTCTCTCTCTCTCTCTCTCTCTCTCTCATTTTGGTCATCATGGTGTGTGGTACAGGTACAGTAAGATTGTCATGTATATCCCTTTGCCTACTTTTAGCACTCAATTTTTGTCCAGAATTATTATTTCCAACTGTCATTATCATAGTGGTCTCTTCTCTATACTAATTGCCCTCATGCCTTCCCCCGACTTGGGACAAGCTTCTCATGTGGGCCAGCCTTTTTAGACCCTCATATCTATTGTCCATAGGGAATAGTCTCATACTGTGTTATTTTTATATCACTGTGTGTCCCTCTCCTGACTCGCTTCACTCAGCATGATCCTATCCATGTCCATCCATTTATAGACAAATTCCATGACTTTGTTACCTCTGGCAGTTATGTAAGTACTCCATTGCGTAGATGTACCAACTTTCTTTATCCAGCCACCTCTTCTCGGGCATTAGTTTGTTTCCAGATTCTGGCTATTGTGAATCGCGTTGCAATGAACACAGAGGTGCAGATGACATTTCTGATGTGTGTTTGAGGGCCCCTGAGTTATGTTCCCAGAAATAGTATTGCTGGTCATAGGGAAGCTCAATTTCAGGTGTTCGAGGAATGCCCATATTGTTTTGCAAAAAGCCTGGAGCAGTCTGCATTCCCATCATCAATGAATAGGAGTCCCTTTCTCCCCACATCTGCACCAGCACTGATTGGTTGTTCTTACTCTTTTTGTTGTATGCCAGACTCTATGGTATGAAATTTCTTTGTTGTTTTGTTTTTCATTGTTTTGAGGGGCTTTTTTTGTCTTTTTGTGTCACACACACCCAGCAATGCTAAGGTGTTACTCCTGACTCTACACTCAGGAAATATTCCAGCGAGTGCTCTGCAGACTATATGAGATTCCAGTGATAGAATCTGGGTCACCCACATGCAAGACAAATGTCCTACCCACTGTGCTATCACTCCATCTGCCTCATTGTTTTGATTTGCATCTTCCTGGTGATTATTGATGTAGAGAAATTTTTCATGTGCTTTTGGACCATTTGTTTTTCTTCCTTGAGGAAGCTTCTAGTCATTTTCCTCCCATATTTTTATTGGGTGTATTTTTTTCTTATAAAGTTCTACCAGTGCCTTATATATCTTTCATATTAACCTTATCAGATGGGTAATTGTTAAATAGTTTTCCCCTTTCCATGGGTTGTCTTTGTATCTTCATCACTGTTTATTTTGAGGTGCAGAAACTTCTTAGTTTAATGTAGGGCCACTCATCTTTGTTTCCGCTTTCTTGGTCAATGGTGTTTCTCCTTTGAAGATGCCTTTAGTCAACGTCATGGAGGCTTCTGCCTATGTTTTCTCCATGAACCTTAAGGGTTCAGGTCTGATATTGAGAGCTTTAATTCATTTTGATCTGACTTTTGTGCATGGAATTAGAAAGTTGTCTGAGCTCATTTTTTTTTGCAGGTAACCCTCTTTTAAAGATAGCCTCATAGAAGTGTATCGAATATTATAAAGATATCTATTGGTACTAGAGTGACAGTAATTACAAAATATATTTTGTAATTTTCAAATTACAAAAGGCATTTGCCTTTTGTAAGGCCTTTGCCTCTCACACAACAACCCTGGTTAGATCCCAGGAATCCCATACAGTACCTCAAAGGCTTGCCAGGAGTAATCCCTGAGTGCAGAGCCATGAATAAACCCCAAAGACTGCAAGGGGTTGCCCCCAAACAAACAACAAAGACATACATATATCTATCATAGGATCTAGCAGTTCCAGTTCTAGACATTTATCCCAATACAAAAACACTAATTTTGAAGATCCACACACTGTCTTTATTGTAACACTACTTATAATAGCCAAGATCTGAAAACAACTCATAAGTTGAAGGACAAATGACTGAATAAAGAAAATGTGTTTCCTTTATTCAATATCTTTATCCCATACATGTTCTATATGTATATATGTGTATATATAAATGCACACATATACATACATACACATATATACACATAACACATATATATGCACACATTTACACATATGTGTGTATATATGTGATATGTGTGTATATATACACAACACACACATATATACACACATATACACATGTGTGTTTATATATGTGTGTGATATGTGTATATATATATGTGTGTATATATACACATACATAATAGATACTAAAATAGAATAATGTGCTCTTTACTTAAATGGATAGAATTGGAGGAGGTCATACTAAGCAAAAAAATAAAATCTGTTCATCTCAGGTGGGATATAAAGAAGCAAAGTAGAAGAATAGATGGATCCTGAACTCGCCCTACAAAACTGAGGAGGAGAGGGGCATGAAAGCTGTATCACTGTCTTCCCCGCTCATCATCGATTTGCTCGAGCAGGCACCAGTAATATCTCCATATGTCCTGTCCATGCTAGTAGAGCCCAAGGGCACCTGCTTGCTCTAGGAACATAAAGAGCCTCAACCCATTCCATCAGGTCATGGGAATGAGGTCTATAATTGTTACTGGTATTTGGCATATCAAATGCGACATGGGAGGCTTGCCAGGCTCTGACATGCGGGTGGCATACTCTTGTAGTCACCTCTAAATCCAGCATTTATTGATGAAACACACAGCTGCAAGTGACCACACAAGCCGGGCTGTTATAGGCTCTTCCGTTGGGTGGAGTTCTCACATGATTACAGTCGTTAGCTTCCAAGTCTTTTAGAAGGTATTTCTGATAACTTGTCTTATCCGTGTTCTTCCTGCATGGATGAGGGCTGGAAGCTGCATTTCTTTTCCAAGGTTTTTGAAAGCAAAGAAGGAAATTCATGGGCCTAGTGGAAGGATATGGATAGAGTGCTGGCAGATGTAGTGCGATGCCATACATTTACAAGTATGACAGTATGCCCTAAATCAGAGTTCTAGACCAGAGACAAATTCCAATGGTAGCACACATGTAGGGAGTCCTGAAGTAAACCCTTGATGCCCCATGACCTTGAGACACCACCTGGTGTGACCGCTATAAAAATAATTTAAAACATAATTAAGATATATAGTCTTATGCATGCCATATTTTAAAAAGCTAGAGAATTGGATTATTTCACCTATTTCATTGGTGACACGTTTAGCCCGAAGGCGTGTGTGCCTGTGCAACACCGAATTCATCTTCGGAGATGGCACTTAACAGACACTTACAGAAACCTTCAGTTATTCCTCAAACATGAGCCAGTATGGCTGCTAAAGTAAATAATCTAATGTGGCTTTTATGAAAAATAAGAATTGACGCTAGAGTTAAGAGCTAGTTCTCACTCATGCTACAGGCCGCCTGTTCTGGTTCCCCTGAGCCCAGGCTTGCCTGCCTTCCTGTCATTGCACATGGATTTCAACTTACTCATTCTATAGAACTGCAATTTGATTGCTCTAAATTAGTTTGAAAAACAAAGTCAGACAAATGATTAATTTTCAAGTGATTACTATTTATTAGTCATGTCTTGCTTTTATGGAAGTGTTGTATCCAATGGTGTTCATGGCTTATTTAAGATTCTGAACTCAGGAATCACTCCTGATGTAGCCCCCGTTCACTACATGAGCTGCCAGGGATCAAACCTGAGTTGGCTGCATGTATGACAAGTGCTCTCCCAGCTGTACTATTACTCGAGCCCTCACATTTTTTTTAAAGTTTATTCATTTAGTACCAGAAAAAAATGACTGTTGAAGTCTCCAATTAAAATTTGTTTGAATGAGAAAATAATTTGATACTATGAACCTGCAAGCTTTTTATAATTTTTTTAAATTCTGATCAAAGATGTAATTACTTGATCACTTGATATCATTATTCATCGATTTGCTTGAGCTCATGCCAGTAAGCATTTCCATTTGTTCCAGTCATGTGCCAGTGTAGCCCCGTGGCATCTGCTTGATCACTTGATCACTTGAATCCGTTATTCATCGATTTGTTCGAGCGGGCGCCAGTAACATTTCCATTGGAACCTATCACGTGCCAATGTAGCCCAATGGCATCTGGTTGATTCAGGAATATGAAGAGCCTCAAACCGTTCCTTCAGGGTCTTAACAAGGAAGTCTGACCATCTTGTAGGTGGGTGGCCACGTGATCTTTTGACATCCCGTGGGATCCAGTCGGTAATGTCTCTAGTCCAGCGGTTGTCTCCAAATCGCATTACATGTCCAGCCCATCTGATTTTCGATGCCTTGGCAAACGAGACAGCATCCCTGATTCTGGAATAGCGACGGAGGTCAGAACTCCGGATTCCTTCACTCACTTGAGTGAGACGTGATATTCCAAGCATAGCTCTTTCAATGCCTCTCTGGGAGACCCGAATAGCATTCTCATCCTGCTTTCGGCATCTGCTTGCTCCAGGAATATGAAGAGCCTCAGAGTTATTCATATCTAAGTGGACTCGTGCCTGGCCACATTTTCCATTTTTAATGTAAGTTATTGAAAAGAAATGATGTTGGGATGGAAAGGTAGTACAGCATGTTATCGTCGCTGATGACATCGTTCTAATAACACCAAAGGTAGTACAGCATGTCATCGTTCACTGATGACATCGTTCTAATAACATCAAATATTAGCCAAGTGGCACAAATGCTGGCTGACTTCGACCGAGAATGTGGAAAGATAGGTCTACAGCTGAATCTAAAGAAAACCACGTTTATGAAAAATGAACTAGTTCCTGAGGCCCCATTCACTCTCAATGGAACAAACATCTCTGAATGCAGCAGTTATGTATACCTAGGTCGAGAAATCAACATGATGAATGACCTAAAACCTGAGCTGTGCAGGAGGAAGAGAGCGGCATGGAATGCCATCAAAGGCATCGAAGAAATAGCTAAAAGGACAAAGAACCTCTGGCTCCGGGCACATCTCTTTGACTCCACCATTATCCCTGCATTAACATACGCTCAGAGACCTGGGCCCTACGAAAGCAGGATGAGAATGCTATTCGGGTCTCCCAGAGAGGAATCGAAAGAGCTATGCTTGGAATATCACGCCTCACTCAAGTGAGAGAAGGAATCCGGAGTTCTGACCTCTGTCACTATTCCAGAATCAGGGATGCTGTCTTGTTCGCCAAGGCATCGAAAATCAGATGGACTGGACATGTAATGCGATTTGGAGACAACCGCTGGACTAGAGACATTACCGACTGTATCCCACGGGATGTCAAAAGATCACTTGGCCGCCCATCTACAAGATGGTCAGACTTCCTTGTCAAGACCCTGAAGGAATGGTTTGAGGCTTTTCATATTCCTGAATCAACCAGATGCCATTGGGCTACATTGGCACATTATAGGATCCAATGGAAATGTTACTGGCACCTGCTCAAGCAAATCAATGAATAACAGGATTCAAGTGATCAAAAAGTGATGGAAAGATAGTACAGCATGTCCGGTGCTTGGCTTTTATGTAACTTACTCGGGATCAATCCCCCGCATTGCCTTATCATCCCTGGAGCATCACCTGGAGGAGTCCCTGAGCTCAGTGCCAGGAATAGCTCTGGACTCTGCCAGGTGTGTCCCCAAACAAAAATAATTCATGAATTTAATTCTTTAAATCTCACCTTTCTTGATTTGTAACATTAAAATATATTTAAGCAATTTCATCATGAATTTTTATTTTTGACTTCATTTTCTTGCTGATAATAAAAAAACAAATATGCTCAGTGAGATTGATTTTAAATGATTCTTATTTTAGTAATGCTAATCATAAATAAAATAGCATCACATATGTTCATGTCAATCCATATGAAACCAAAAATATTAAATAGCATTTATTAAATTGGAAAGAACTACCTCTGTATTGTAAATGATCTGTTAAGATTGAACATTACTGTTGGATGATCCCATAATTTTCATGCTGCTTGTCTGGAACTCTTGTTGATTCCAACTTTTATTGCTCCACTGAATCATGATATAATTTAAATTTCAGTAAGTCATGCAAGATTCTGATAGCTTCTATTTCATCTAAGATAAAGAATTTAAACTGACTAATAATGAGGTCGGGCAACCACTTTTGACTAATCTCCAAAGAAGAATATGTCATTACAATAGTAATAGAACAAACCACCCAGTTGATTAGTAGCAAATTGGGGCAGATTAATTTGGAAGCTTCCAAAGGAGGAAGTGCTTCCTGTGTCTGCTTCGAAAGGAGGGCCGACCACATGCTCTTCATCCCCTCTCTTTCCCTTGGGTGGAGAAAACTTTGCTTTTCATCCTTAAATAAGATGTGCCAGCATCTAACTACAATAGAGGCAGAATTGCAGGCTAAAGGGACTGATACAGTATATTAAAATGAAAAGTCTGGGAACTGTGATGGTCATTATCATTTCTGAGGAGGCTTTTTTGGTGCTTCCTCTACTTATGAATAAAAACAGAAAATTACAATCTTGCAGTTATAATTTTTTTTTCATTTATCACCCATTTGACTCTTGCAACATTCCCCCAATATATTAGTTCTGCCATTTTTCATTGAAAAGAGTGAAGTCCCACAATGTCAAGCAAATGACAGAGATTTTATCTCACATCCGCCAGCAGTACACCCCTGCGAGTGCACGTTGACTGGATAGACAGTTGGAGACTTAGCAACAACAATTTTAGCCTTCAGGGGCCAGAGAGAGTGTACAGTGGTCAGGCCTCTTGCTATGTATGAAGCTTACTTGGGTTCAATCCCCAGCACTCCGTAGAGTGCCATGATGTGAGTGCAGAGCCTAGAGTAAGCCCTGAGTACTGTGAGCTGTGGCCTTCCCCCTAATCAAACCAAAATCACCATTGCTTTAAGCTTATGTATATCTTTCAGCTTCTAAGAAGAATATTAAGCCAGTGGTTTTCAAGTTCAAAAAACTTTCTTCAAGTCAGATGCTACCTTCTCTTTTCAGGTTTGTTGATAGCAAATAGTTTCGGAATTTATCCGCTTGTTTATAATCCTGCACTACAATTATTCATAATTGAGGTGGCAAACTGACCCTCCTTGCTTTATCTGGAAAATATCACAAAAATCTATTTGGCTTGAAAACCTCAGTAGTCTAGTACCAAATTGAATTTCCTGTAATACTTCTTGTTTCTTGTTAAAGCTCATTTCCATTCGTTCCTTAATCATGTACTCCAACATCCTGTAACTATAGAGAATGAAACAAAACACCACTACAGAAAATTTCCCCCCACCAAGCTCATTATATTATGTGGTTAGTTTACCTCTGTTAGTACAATAATGTGTCAGTGTCCTGAATTTCACTGAGGAAGAAAGATGGATCGACTGTTTTCTAGTCTCTGCAAGAAGAGCTAAGATGTCAGTGGAAAAGTGCCTCTCTCCATCACCAGAGGAAGCTAATCAAGGAAAAATGTCTGTGGGTAGCACATACATTAATCTCCAGATGGATCATAGGGTGGTTATGAGGTGTAACTAATCATATTGTTGTGAGTCATCCTCGTCTGTAATAACACGTTCCACGGTGACATCAGCAGTTGTGTGAGATGGATGTTGTGTGTAAGGGAAAAGTACTATTCAGCTGAAATATCTGCTTGCCTGTGCTTGTTGTAGTGACAGTTTATACTGAACTCAGCTACTGTTTTCCACAATAACACATTTGCCATATCTTTTCATCTCTGTTACTGAAACTGTCTCAGGAAGTCATTGAGAGGCAATTCCAAACCCACTGTTTTTTATAATGACTTAATTCTCCAGAATGACCTGTCAAGATCACTGTGGTGTCTTCTTGTTCATTTTGCTGCTTAGACCAAACGCTCAAAGAGAACTTTAAAAAAAAAAAATTCCTGCCTGCTCAGTGACAGTTTTGCTTCAAATTCTTTACGAATGTTTGGGTTGTGAAAGGTTTGTCCGACATTTTCCTTACAGGTGAAATGCAGGGTACCTATAACATTCTGATCTGTCAATTATTCGACAGCAGATGAAAGACAGTGGAATGAGACGCAAGACAACACTCAGCTTCAGACTGACCCTAGCTGGGCACTGACACTGTCATTGCTGAGGACGGACTATCTCTGTCAGTTCAAACTGGGAGTGGGAATTATTTTATATCTTTTCTAATTTTAAATTTCACAATTTGAAAAAGTATTATATTTACTCTAAAGTTATTTTTATATGCTTCTTACTGAATTGGCAATTCTTGAAGAGGCCAGAAAATAGGGTCTAACTTGTAATGCACATTTGAAAAATTGAAAAGAATTCTCAATTTATTCTTAAAGAATTGGAAGTTACTTCCCATAACTAGGGAGATAACTTAAAGGGTGGAAAACATTACTGCGTGAAGAAGCCCTAGTTTAATCACTGGCACTGCCTCGTTTGTGGAGCACCACCCAGAGCAATTCCCCAAATACCATGCCGCAAGTAGCCCCTGAGCACCAAGGTGTAGTTCAAAAAACCAAATCAAGGCTGGAGAAATAGCCCAAGGATTTAGGCTCTTCTGAAACTTGCATCCAACCAAGGTTCTATCCCGCTATGGTCTCCCAAGCATAGCCAGAGCTGGTCCTTGATCACAGAGCCAGTAATATCTCTAAGATTTGCAAGCTCTAGTCAAAACCACACCACACCCTAAACAAAACAACAACATATTAAGTATCTTTAAAATTTTATTATTTTAAGCCTAAAGCAACAGGACTGGAGAGAAAGTATAAATTAAGGTTGTTGTCTACTCCTGTATTCAAATCCTGGCCTGGTGTATCTTCCCTCAAGCGCTACTTACTAGAAATGGTTCCTGAGCAGAGAGCCAGAAGTAAGCCCCAAGCAATGCCCCAAAACAAGCAAAGAAACACAAAAGAGAGTAAAACAACAGTAAGACCAATGAAATATCCTTTTTAAAGGACACAGTGTATATGTTTCCTTGTCCTTTGTATTTAGTATTTACAGACTCAGAACAAATATTTAGTACTTCCTGCTAACAAAAACAAAAGGGGAAATAATGGATTGTGTCCATTGTGTCCATGGGGAAATAATGGAAATAATGTCTAGTGTCTAATTTTATTTCAAAGAAACATAGTTTTTCAAGGAAAATAAGCAATCTCTGGGAAAAAAACATTTGTAGAATGTTACATAATCTGATGTAAATTCTAACATTTTCAAAAGGTTCTGAGAGTTCCCCAGAGTCAAGCAATTTGGTAAAGGAAAATCATTTTGCACAGCCATGTGTCCGTGAGGAAGGACAAGATAGTATTTCATGCCATCCTTTACTGGGCTTTCTCTTTACAGTGGTAAAAATTTGTCATATTTGTAATCACTATTTTTACTTTTATTTTTCAGAATGACAAATCTCCTGGAAGATCTGCTAGTCGATCAAGTAATATTTCAAAAGTAAGTGAACTCCATTCATTTCCAGAATTATTTGTTTTCATGTGTTATGCTTACCCTATAATTGTTTTTATGTGCTACTCAAACATTGGTCATTTCATGGTTGTGGATATTTCAAGCTTTTACGATGATAAAGACACAATTTCACTAAAAATGAATGAAATTGTTTTGCTCTTTAGTATTTTATACTTTCTTGTACATGCAAGAGAACTTGGTATTTTGAGGGTGTCATTCAAGGTATGTGTTTGTCCTCTCTTTTGAAGCGCTTTTGAGATAACAGTTGCCATGGCCCCAAGCTGAGTGTATGAACAGTGAGTTCAAAATAGTGTACGAGTTCAAAATAGAGTACGAACTCATGATCAGAAGTTGGGATCAGCTCTTGTAACCAAGGGTTTAGAAATTAATTTGAGTTAGTTCATGTTTACTTTATACAGTAAAGTGTAATAAAAAAGAATTACTCCTTCAAGCTGGGAATCAGTTCTAATAGTAGCTCATGTGACTATAAGGAGGAAGCCCTGAATTTTTTTCCTTTATATTTCACAACCCTTTAGAACCACTCTGTGTGTCAAAAAAAAAAAAAAGAAAAGCAATACATTGGATTTGTCTCCTACCTAAGTCACATCATAGAGAGCCTTGTATGAAGCTGCAGAACTTTGCCGTCTTTGGCCCAGAGTGATAGTGCAGCAGGTAGGTGTTTGCTGGCACGCAGCCAACCCACATTCGATCCCCTGCATCCTACATAGTCCCTGAGCACTTCCAGGAGTAATTACAGAGCCAGGAGTAACACCTGAGAGTCACAGGGTATGACCAAAAAAAATAATAATAATATTATGGTCTTTTACATTAAATATTGATGTAAAATGTACAAATAGTACTGTCTTCTGTCACGCTGTGTACTTTGTTATGAATAAAATTGTATGTGTAACTCCAAACTACTATTTGAATACGACAAAGTGCAACTAGGTGATAACTTTAGCTTTTCAATTTATTTTTTTAAGAAGTAGAAATGTCAGAATAGTTAGTTCTTCAGTGAGTTCATCCAGTGTGTGCTAATTGCATCTTCTGTGCAAGACAATTATAAAGCATATTTGAAGATAAATACATTCACTTTGCTTTAAATATATTGAAATGAAATTTTCTTCTTAAAGAGTGTTGTTATCTAAGTACAATAGCAAAAACTCAGCAGCCATACACCATAGAGATATAGAGAATTGAGCGTGAATAAACTTGTTTTATTCAAACTAATATAATTTTCCAGGCTGTAGAGATAGTCCAGTGGTAAGGCACTTGTCCTACAAATGACTAAAGTTCACACAGTTATGGACTCCTCAAGCACTGCCAGGACTAACCCAGAGCACAGTCAGGAGTAACCAGATTCTGAGCATGACTAGGTGTGGCCCAAATCCTCCACCACAATACCAAAATAACTTATCTTTTGGTTTGGGAGCCATACAGGCAGTGCTTAGGGCTTACTCCTGGCTTTGCATTCAGGGATCACACCTGGCCAGACTTGAGGCACTTACTGGTGTCCTGGGAATATAACCCAGGTCAGCCACATGCAAGCCAAGTGCTCTACCATCTATCTGTACTACCACCACTCCAGCCGACTTTTATAGATGTGCAAAATGGCAGTCGTGGTAGTAAATGTGTTATTGAGTTCTCGTTATTTTTAGTTACAGGTGATAAATTAGTAACATATCCCATGATTTCATGTACATGCAAGCAAATTAACTAAATACTATACAAATAAAGATGTTCCTTTTCATAGAAAAAGACGTCATTCCTTTTTATTAAATTTTAACTGTAGTGTAAGGTGTATGGTTACAATAGTGCAAAGGTTTATGGTATTTATGATGTACCAAGTAACTGTTCACAGCCACCAAAATATCCAAGACCCTCCACTTCTCCCGGTCACCCCTAGTCACCTCTTCATTCCTTCCCTCCTCTCCCTTTACCACTTGCAATCTGAATTTTTGTAGTTCAAGGCCAAGGGCTTGTTCTTACTCAAAATGTCCATTCCCTGGTTTTATTTCTTTGTATTGAAAGTAAAGACAGTCATTTTAGTCCTTCTTCATTTTGGCAGCCTAGGATGGCCATGAAATTTTATCAGGCACTGCTTGTTTGCCTTTCTTACTGATGCCGTATTAAGGGCTCTTTCGGGTCTGGAAAATAAACATTTCTGTTACTGGATTTGGCATATCGAACACACATCAGACGGCTTGCCAGGCTCTACCATGCGGGCGCTATATACTGATTACTTTGTGGGGCTCTCTCAGAGGGATGGGTAGAATATTTATGGTAATTTGAGGTATATCGCGTGACCGCAGCAGCCAGCGTGCAACGGGAAAGCTGGTTTCTGCTCTGCCAGGTGTACCTGTGTCTTTGGCTCAAGCATTCCTGGGCTTGAAATACTCTCCTCTGAAGGGTGGATCTCTGCGGGGTGGGTCCTTGTAGGCTGGGTTTCTGACAAGCCAGGCTGGAGACTGGATTAATCTGCGGGCTGGAGACTGGATTAATCTGCTGGGTGGAGATTTTACCAGCTGTAGAATGTGGATTGTGAAGATCACTGCCAGCAAGGTGTGGGGTTTCTCTGGGCTCCTCCAAGGCTCCATCGGGATGGTGGACTCGGTTCGGAAGTTGCTCTTGTGGTCCATGGAATGCAGGGGGTTCAACGGGGAAAGCTGGTTTCTGCTCTGCCAGGTGTACCTGTGTCTTAGCATCGAAAATCAGATGGGCTGGACATGTAATGCGATTTGGAGACAACCGCTGTACTAGAGCCATTACCGACTGGATCCCACGGGATGTCAAAAGATCACATGGCCGCCCACCTACAAGATGGTCAGACTTCCTTGTAAAGATCCTGAAGGAACGGTTTGAGGCTCTTCATATTCCTGAATCAACCAGATGCCATTGGGCTACATTGGCACGTGATAGGGTCCAATGGAAATGTTACTGGCGCCCGCCGAGCAAATCGATGAATAATGGGATTCAAGTAATCAAGTGATCAAGTGATTTCTTTGTATACCTCAAATAAATGAGATCATTTAGTACTTTGCCTTCTCCTTCTTACTATTATGATTTCCTTCATTTCCATCCACGCTGCAGCAAGCAAATACTATTCAGCTTTAATAAAGGATGGAAGATTGCAGAATAAACTTGAACAATATGACTGACTAGCAGCTACCAGAAGGGACAGATTAAGTAGAAAAGTAAATAAGAACAAAGGAGGCAAATTTGTTGTGAAGGAAAAGAATTGCATGTTGAGTGGGAAATTTAATATAGTTCACATACATGTTGATTTTTTTTAATAATGCACACTTGCAATAGAATTTGCTTCCCTAGTTTTATCAAAATAATTTAACTTTGTGGCGTTGAACTTTTTAACTTTAATAATTTTATCTATATAAGGAATATACATATATTATCTATTATTGGGGTGATACTAAGAACAGTGTCTACCACTTGTGAGAATTAATTATAATTTAGTGGAAATCTTAGCACTTGTATCTCTGTGGCAGCACCAAACAAGAGCTCAGTAAATATTTCTGTTAAACAACACTAAGACATGCCATTCTTAACTCTTGATTCAAAAATGTCTTAAATATTCCAGAGGATTTTCACTAGGTTTGGAGGCAGAACAGGCCACACATTGTTGTAAATTGTCCTATTCTGTTTTCTGCGGTCCTCTCATAAATCACACGTCTAATGTTTACAAAATGTCTCCCATCAGGAATCTTGCTCCATCCTGGGAATGGTGATGAAAAATTGTCTTCTAGGTCTTTCATTCAGTTTACTTTACAGTAAGGAGTGGATACATACTTATATGTCTGTGCAAATGTATTATATTACATATAATATATAACTATCTCTTCCTGTGCAGAAATTTAGTAGAGAAATTTTGAGATTGTCCTCTTAAAAGGATTGAGTGATATATTTGGCTATTGGATGGTTTTTATTTATTTATTTATTTATTTTGCTTTTTTGGGTCACACCCGCGGCACTCAGGGGTTACTCCTGGCTCTGTACTCAGGAATTACTCCTGGCGGTGCTCGGGAGACAATATGGGATGCCAGGGATCGAACCCAGGCCGGCACAGGCCAGCCGCATGCAAGGCAAACGCCCTACCGCTGGGCTATTGCCCCGGCCCCTATTGGATGGTTTTTAGGAACAGAGATTTCAGGAGTGGAGAACTATGCTAACTTTAAAAAAAAGGTTCATGGTGTCTGAACTGTGCAAACAATATGGTTTTTCCCAAACTACCTATTATACATATGGGAGTCCAAACTTTTGAGACATGCTAGGGTTTCTATATATAAACCCTTGATGCAAAATTTGGGGTCCTAATGGGCTCTCCTGATAAATAAACTTCTATTGCTGTGGGAATTCAAAGTACCCTGTATGATTGCATTGGGATAGGCTTGCTCCAGTTTACTCTTTGCTACACACCATGTGCTGTTTCCATTTTCTAGTTTTCTTCTAGATTTTTTCCTGACATAAATCATAGCCATTAGTCTGATTCAGTTCTATCAGCGCTTATGGAAAGTTATTGACTCTGTTCATAGAAATCCCAGTTTCAGTAGCAAAATAAATAAATAAATACAAGTATACCTATTGGGATGGGATGGTTTCAGAGCAAGTTTCTTAGAAGAGTGCTGTAGAAACAGTGCTGAGAGTATTGTGACCTGATCAATTGTCAGGAAAGGGCATTTAAAGGAAAATAAGTACAGGAAATCAGAAAACACAAGTTATTAGTGTGGGACTCCTTCACTGTAAAATAACTACTCAGTACTAGTATAAAATATGACACTTCAATAAAATTTTAATTAATAGAAAGAAACCATGAGTTGTAAGGAGAAAAGAACATAACATGGTTTTTATGAGTCCTCTCAAAGAGGGAATTTTAATAGAATTCTCTTTGACTCGTTGAACACGCGTTATTTCACTTGAAAAGAAATATGGACATTACAACTTATCGAGATCATTGAGCATTTTTCCATGAGAGCATTAATATCTAAAACTGAATATTATTATATTTTATTTGTAAAATATAATTATATAATTACATGCCACAAGCATGACCTTACTTCTAATTGACATGGACATCAAGGATACAAAACTGCATTAAATAGTAAGTGTTGTTATTAGTGGCAATTGAAATTTCCCCTTGTTTTATATTTCTGAATTTTTTACTATGTATCAATAAATTACAGTGAAATCTTGAAATTTATGATCATTCCAACTTTTAAAAATCAGATTATATTTTAATTTTAATATATAAAGCATAATTACTAACTTATTATTGTAATAAGATTGGTACACTTTGCAAGTCAGGTTGATCCAAAACTATGTAGATTCCATTAAGTGTGGAATATAAAATGTTATATGTTGAAATAATGAGAATATCCCAGTATATCCTATATGAACAAAGCAGCACTTACTTATTTATTACAATTATTAGGATATTCTTAATATCAGTGACTTGCTATATTTAAAGTACATATGGTTCACAAATAGTTTCTCAAGATCATTTTTTTGAAAAAATTAGCCAATGTGACCTTTCTTTTATTTCCTGTAGATTGAAGGACATTTCATTCAAATAGCAAGAAAATATTATGTATTTCACACTAGAAAATCTTCTCAAAAGCAAACTGTCAAAAGGAAAGAAAGATGCACTTTCTATTCCAATCAACATCTCAAGTTTTATTTTATTAAAATACAACACTTGTGCTTTTTGGTCTGTATGGGAAGCAACTTCAAAATTTAATCTCGTTCTGAAAAGAAATCTAAATGCCATTACATTAACAAGATGAAATTTTTGGTATCCATCACTTCTTTTTTTTTACTCTAAAACTTGGGCATGCATCATATATTTTATTTTATTTTTTAAAGTATTTTATTATACCACCATGAGATATACAATTACAAAGACGTTCATATTTGGGTTTTGGTCATACAGGGATCCAGCACCCATCCCTCCACCAGTGCCCGTCTCCCACCACCAACATCCCCGGTTCCCTCCCCAGCCCACCTCCATGGGCATCCATCACTTCTTTTCATAGTCCCTAAGCTACGTTTACTTAACATAGTTCCATGTAAATCATTTGAGTGTCCTGTAGATAGGAATACACATATAACATTAAGGTAAAGAAGCATACAAATATTATTTCTAAACTTTTTTTGTTATTTTTCCTATGTACTCTAGTTCATGGTGCAATATATGAAGACTCATAGTATAACTAATATAATTTATTCAACAGAAACTTGAGAATGCATTATAAATGAGGCATTTTGTGAATCATAGCATTTTAAATGGGATTTTCTTTTAACAGTCCCACTTTAACTTGACTTCTTTAAATCTTCACATGTCTACAATTTGCTAGATTTGACTTTAGTGAGCAAGGTTAGACTGAAGTACCCCCAGATATAAAATGTGTTGGGAATTCTTTCAACTGTATGTGAGTGAGATGTTTGCATCTCTGAACAGGTGTTTATTGTACTGATTTATTGAGAAATCCCATTTTGGTTTGCATAATCAAGGGACTTTTATTTGTTTTTTTTTGGGTCCACCGTGCTCAGGTGTTCTCCTGGCTCTCACTCAGGATTACTCCTGGCGGTGCTCGGGGACCATATGGGTGCCGGGGATCGAACCCTGGGGTGGGCCGGCCGCGTGGCAATGCCTACCCGCTGGGCTTCGCTCCAGCCCCCAAGGGACTTTTAAGGCATTCAGATTACATGACTTTAGAGTGTAAGTTTTATAGGCTGATGAAGTAAAATGATGCACAGAATAGGAAAACATCTAGAAAATTGGAAGAATTGGAGAAATTTCTTAAAGCTCAAGTCAAGGTCAGTTCTAAGCCCAGAATTGAGTAGCTCAGTATAAATGAAGTTTTATTAGCAAATGTAGCTGTGGAAATGAGAGACGTTCTTGTATCCTGCGGCTCACTCCTTTGTAGGTCTTATCAACCTTCATGACTTTAGAGAGAATCGATAACCAGCTACTTTCCAGATTTCTACCATCAATTCCATATTTTTAATGTTCTAGTCTAAAAGCACTCATGAATATGCGGTGAGAATCAGGTCAAGTGAACCAGAAGCAGATTCTAAGATGAGAAATTTGAGTAAAGTTTTATAATGGTAATACCAAGGAGACTCCCAAGGAAT
This sequence comes from Cryptotis parvus, assembly GCA_021461705.1. Lineage (NCBI taxonomy): Eukaryota > Metazoa > Chordata > Mammalia > Eulipotyphla > Soricidae > Cryptotis > Cryptotis parvus. Next base: position 7,041 of record JAJIBD010012535.1, on the reverse strand, counting down.
CAAAGCAGCAAGACAGGGAGAAGGATGGAGTCTTGAACAGTTTTCCACCCGCCAGGAGGAAATCTCCTGTATTAAATGTGCTTGTTAGTGGACTGGAGAGACAATACAAAGGGTAGTACAGAGGATAATGGCTTTGGAATTTCTTTTCACAAGTAGATTTAATTGTGTAGCTGCTTCCACACAGACCAATAAGCACAAGACTTGTATTTAAAGAGAAAAATCAGGATGTTGATTTGAATGGATAGTACATTGTTTCTTTGCACATGCCTGACACAGATTCAATCCCTAGTACCCCATAAGGTTCCCCCAAAGTTACTCCTGAGCACCACTAGGTATGGCCCAAAAAGTGTACTTGTTAGAGCCAAAGAGATAGTACAGCAGATACAACTTGCTGTACGTGCAACCAACTCAGATTTGGTCCTCAGTACTGTGTACTGAGTACTCTTGATTGAGACCGTCCAGGAGTAATCCCTTTGCATAGATTGGGATAAACACTGAGGACAGCTGGGTGTGACCCCAACCAAATAAAAATGTTACACCAACCAAATAAAAATGTTTTGTTATCTTTTGTTTCTTTGGGAGCCACACATGCCAATCCTCAGACATTACATTGCACTCAGGACTCACTCCTTACAGTGCTCAGGGCACCATTTGGGATGCCACGTGTCGAACTCTGGATGGCCACATAGAAGGCAAGCAGCCTACCTGCTGTACTGTTGGATAAGCCCTTTAGGTGACAGTTAAGAAAATCGTTAAAAAAACAGTTGGAAGGCCAGATTCTGAGCCTGGCCAGGCAGCTATTAAAAAGGAGAGAATCCAGGGGGCGAGTTGGAGAACTGTTGGGAGAAAGAATGTGCCTGCCTGTTGGAGAATTTTCTGGGAGAGAGACAGGGCCAGTTGGAAAGAGGAGAGTGGGGACCTGCTGGAGAAACTGCTGGGAAAGACAGAGGTTCCTGGAGTGAGAAGTAGAAAAGGAGTGAAGTGAGGAGTAGAAAAGATATGTTAAATAGAGACTTTCAAGAGCCTGTGGTCTTGTTCTATTATACATCAATTGAGGAGATCGGTCATCAGCCCTGAACACAGACCAGAGACTTTAAGGACTCCCAATACTGTCCAGAACCCTGCTGAGACCTGACACTGTGCTACATCTCCGCCCAAAACTAGCTTTTTTTCCACACTGGAGGCATGGAAACAAGACTTGCATCCATCACTATATTCATTCAGAGTCACTAAGAAAAAAGGAAACTTCTAGAAACTGTCATTGCATGCAGATAAAGTTGATTAAAAAGTAAAAGGAGAATTTTCCAAAAATAATCATTTTCCCAAATATAATAAAATAACAATTTTCCAAAAATAATAATTCTAGGATGTTAGAAACAAAAAATCCAGGAGTTGAAAGATGCTTTTGCTGAAAGAGTGAAAAATAGCTTGGATCTTGGTGAAACACTGGAATCATCTGTTGTGATTAACCAGTTATGCCAGACAGATTCTGCATTCATCAGTCATCTCATGGATGCTTATGGATCTTGATTCATCACAATTTTGGGGAAGGGAAGGGGAATTAGAGTTTATTTGACTTCACTTTTTTTGTGAAGCTCTGAGGCCATAGCTTATTTGCCAACTTCTAGGACTCATTCCAAATACCCTGTTCTTGGTGAGAAGTTCTATTAAAAGACGTGGCTTACTTTTTTTTTTTTTTTTTTTTGCTTTTTGGGTCACACTCGGCGATGCTCAGGGGTTACTGCTGGCTCTGCACTCAGGAATTACTCCTGTCAGTGCTCAGGGGGACCATATGGGGTGCCAGGGATCGAACTCAGGTCGGCTGCATGCAAGGCAAATGCCCTACCCACTGGACTATCGCTCCGGCCCCAAAAGAGCGCAGCTTACTTTTAAGGGGCCTGATCTCTAGTCCCAATTTTCATGAACTTAAACTATGGTTATTGTTAATGCTACTTAAAGATTAGCTTGATGTGCATACGTTTTCCAAATGTTGGGATCCCCAAGTTCTAAAATATATTGGTGATCATAGAAGCAGTTCAAGTGGTAGAGCACAAGTTGTATGAGACCCTGGGTTTAAGCCTCCATGCTACATGGTTTCTCTGGGACCACAATCCCTATAACATTCTTCCTCATTAAGTAGCAAGAACAATCTCCTCCCAATGGGCAAACCCCATTATTCATTATTCTACTATCAAGTTCAAGAGGGAAAACTCTGGCCATGTGGCCAACATGTATCCATCATGAAATCTTTCATTTTTCTAGAGTCTGTAATACCAAGTTTAGAATTACCAGCTTTCTGAGCTGTAAAAAGAAGGCCACTGCAACAGTATGATCTTTATCCACAATACTAGGGTTTTGACTGAAATTTTCCATTTGGAGTTTGACAGAGAATCTGAATTGTATTCTTTTCATAGCAATGCAAATACAGAATTCCCACGTTTTGTGGCTCCAGCATCAAGATGGATCATATTGCACTGAAACTGCTGCAGAATCTTCTTAAAATTTTACCCCCACTCAAAACTACTTGCCTCTTGAATTGTCTGTTAATAATCTGAGTATTATTCTGATATGTAATTTATTTTGCCTCAAAAATTAGATTCTGGGCTGGGGATGTGTCAAGTGGGAAAGTGTATGTTTTGCTTGTATGAGACATGAGTTCAATCCCTTGCCATGCATTCTGTAACTTTCTTATTAGTAAGAAAAGATGCAAATTTATCCTTCATTCTAAAGTGAATAACTGGCATACACAATACTTCAGGATCCCTAAAATTATAAATTTACTTGTCCAGCTCTGAATGCTTGTAGGATTTTTTTTTGCCCTTTGTAAGACATGCATCTTAATTGGTATTCCCATTATTGGGTTTTCTTGCTCATTACAGGTAATTAAGATAATACTGTAAATACACAGAACTAATTTGCTGTCTGCCATTTGTCAATCAAACTTATCCCCACTCTATATTGTGGCGGATCTCTTGAGCAGGACAAGGTATCTGCATAAGTCCATAAGTGCAACCCTCATTTTTTATAAATATTGACAAGAAACACTGCTATGTTAGCAGCCTCATCCACTCACCAGATCTGGCTGTTCCACTAGTGTGGCAGTATCCATTGCACCCAGCAGCTACCATTAGAGATAGGGTAGGGTCTGACTGGTCCCATTTGCTGTGGTCTGCATTATTTGACTGACTCACTAGACTTCTGCAGGAAATAAACAAACATCAAATGGTGATATAAGAAAAAGAATCATCCATATATTCGTTTAATTCTGTACCTCATTCAGGAGCCAATATAATCCTTTTCATGTATGACATCTAGTATCTTTCTCCTGTTTAATCACTTCTGTGATTTCTCACATCAGGCAGAGTAAAGCAAATGCTTACATTGCCCAAGAAGCCCCTAATCTCCCCAGGTGCCAGCTCCCTAATTGTATTTCTTAGCGCGTTTCCTTCTAGTCGTTCAGCTTCAGACACACTACTGGCCTCTTACTATTTCAGCCATAGGCTTTAGCTTCCATATTTAGGAATACGGAAATAGTTCTTTCCGTATTCCTGCTGCCAAGATTGGTCATTCCCCAGATGTCTGCATGACTTGCTTTTAAAAAAAATCAGCTTAGATTCCAGTGCGGACCTATATCCTTTTTGTCTTCATTTTTAGTATTTTATTGTAATCTTCAACATTATTCATATATTAATTTAAATGTGGTATGAACAAGAACACTATGCTTCCTCAGCATCTTGAAAATCATTGATGAGTAGTATACACTGTGATTCACGTTACAGGGACAAAGAGAACCTATTTTATTTAGCTAGCTTTAGAACATGTTCTTAACATGAAATATATGACTGATCCTTGGGCCACCTCAATTTGTAAATGTATTGTTATCAATATGCACAAGAATTATTTATAATAAATACTACTGATATCCTATCCAGATGCCCAATATTAAACAACTTTTGGTTTCTCTGAATGCCCTTAGCTAATTCACCAGATACCTCTATATTCTGAGTTTCTTGAACTCAAATGGTAATTTGTTTTCTCCCTAATGGGTAATATGTGAGCACTTTTTAATCACATTTTTATCCTCACCCAAGGACATATTTTGCAGAAGAAACACTAAATAATCATGGAGAAAGGAGACATCTGAATTTCAGGTAGGCTTTACTCTAAACTCCCACATTCCAATGTCAGCACCATAAATGGATTAAAAACATAGTAGCAGAGAAAGAAATTATGTTTGGCCCCTGATACTGTAGTTCTCCTTGCTGACGGTGATTTAGACATTTACTGAACTACCAATGAGTCAGAGGCAGAGAAGGGTATTGAGCTTATTTTACTTAACATGCTGCCCTCCAATTATTCAGATTGCTTAACTTCATCTTTTCTCACACTTGCCTGGTACTCCATCGCGTATATACTACAATCTACCCACTCCTCTGTTGTTGGACATATGAATTGTTTCCGTAACTTGACTGTTTCTACAAAGGACATAGTATGCTGTATCTTTTAGAATTAGTGTTTTTGTTTTTTTAGGGGTAGATGCCAAGAAGTGAAATCATTGTATAATATGAACACACTATTCTTAGAGGGTGGAGAAATTTTGATACCAGGCAGTATGGAGGTTCTATTATTATTTTTGTGTGTTTGTATGTACTAAATATCGATACTGCATCTCATAAAATTCTGCTTATTATTTTTTTTAATTCATGTAGAGATGTGGCTATAACGTGCTGTGCTTCGAGGCGTATTCCAGGCTCTGTTCTGAGGGGACCAGGAGTTGTTGGTGATTCAACCTGAGTCAAACATTATATTGCAAGTCCCTGTCCACTTTACTGTTTCTCTGTCCCATTTGTTTGTCACTTCAGACTCTTTATAGTAGTTTGTCAAGTGAAGGAGTCTGTTGCCATTCTAGCTAGAGAAATGAACCTTTCACCTCAAAAGAAAGTTTGGTTCCCTAATATATCAGAGAACAATGCTTCCCCTTGGCTGATATTCTGAAGCATCCTTCCCCTTATTCATCTGTAGCAATAAATAGATTTCTCAACTTAAGCCTCATTAAATCATAGTAACCAAAAACTGAGATGCCTTTGGCAAACCACCTAGACCAGAAGAAAGGATAATAAAAGTTTGGGTTTAGAAAGATTGTTTGGTGAGTGAGATGAGGAGTATCGATTGTGGCCACTACATCAAACTCTGTAGTGCGGGTTCTATTTTATCCTCCTTATCCTTCTAACATTTTCCATAGAGTGTGACCATTGTACCAAGAAGAAAACCCAAGGAATGAAGCTGATGTGATCACAAGAGGCTCTGAGTGGTCCGAGGAGTCACCTAGAGTGGATGCTATTGATTTCCCCAGATTTCTACAGCAAATCGGTGCCCCATTACCCAGGTTCTGAGAAAGTTCGCTAAGAATAGTTCTCACCTCCGCCTCTCCAGAGCCCTGCCTTTAGTGAAAGAGGCTTCTTACCCAGCAACTAAACAGGTGCTTGACAAGAACAGGGGCACTGACCACTTATCCAGAATGAAGTTAGCACAGTGCACTTTGTATTTGAGAGCTTTCTATCACATCAATGAAATTAATACCTAAGCTAACACTGTATTCCAACTGACTTGGAAGGATTGCTCTATAACTGCTTTCTCTTTCCAATTCTAAAAGCACTACATCACTTGAATAACAATTCTTATTATTTAGACCCTATATAGTAGTTTATCAAGTAATCTAGAAGTTGAGGAACTTTTATAGAAATTTGACATTCCTACAATATCTAGTGGCCTAAAGTTAATCATACTTCCTCTGCAAGAACTATTGTATAATGAATTAGTGGGGAAAACAGAGGAAAGGTGATAAAGAGAGAAGAGAGAGAGAGAGAGAGAGAGAGAGAGAATACAAATTTATCCTTCCCTGGAAAGAATGCAAACTGATCCTTCACATTGCAATTAATGTGAGCACTGATTTGTGGCATGTACATGTTTTTATAAAGCTCAGATTTTCTAATTTGCTTGGACAGAAGATACTGGACAGTATCCCAAGTCCATGCCTTTTGGAGGAGAATATAAAGTCTTTATTAGATAAAGAGTCAGTCTTTTGGATGAGCGTGAGCTTTGTTTATTTTATTAAAATTACATTGGTTATGTCCTGTTTTTGAAAAACAAAGTATGATAGCAACTATAATTTTTCACTTTGTATTGAATAATTATACAATTACCTTTTGGTTGGATGTAAGTAATTATTCTAGTGATACAAGTGATTAGATATTTAAAGCTGTCGGACTACTAAAGTCACCAGAATATTGAAATGTATAATCTAAGATTATTACACATTCCTCTGGATTTTATTATCTCTAATTAAAAAGTATTTTGTTGACTGTTTTTGCCCTATTTTATCTAAGCCATAGCCGTGAATCTGAGAAACTTTGAGTATCACCACGCTTCCTCATTGACTTCAGCCCCTGTTGAAATATAAGGAAGCTTTGAATTTGTTGATCAGAATGATAAAGTTACCTGACGATTGATCTCTCCACAATCAGTGATTTAAGGGAGATTAACTACAGAGATAATGATTTGGATACTGTAATACTCAGCTAATTTTTGTTAACCAATTAAATTCTCTCAGGGACCTCCCTGCATGTGACAGTGATCAATTGATCACTTGACATCCTATTATTTATCGATTTGCTCTGAGCGGGCACCAGTAATATTTTCATTTGACCAGTTCACCAATAATAAAAAATGTTACAGTGATAGAGGATATAAAATATATCTTTTTTTCCTTCAGTAATATAGTTCATGTGTAATCTTTATTTAATTGTGATATCTTTTCACATTATTGCCATACTCAATTTGTTCAGTCTTTCAATAGGCAGAACAATTACTTTTAAAAACTGAGATACCTTTAGTTCACAAAACTATATATTTTACGACTGAAATATCACACCTCTTCTAAATGCAAAACTATCATTCTTCTTCCTCACTTCTATCTTCCTCTGATAGCCCCAATTCTGAGCAGTGGTCCAAGCTTGTGTCCTCTTGGTTTTTGTCTCCTCT
>JAJIBD010012534.1:0-34773 GCA_021461705.1 Cryptotis parvus | reverse complement strand
ATCACTTGATCACTTGACATCCCATTATTCATCGATTTTCTCGAGCGGGCACCAGTAATATTTCCATTTTACCCTATCACGTGCCAGTGTAGCCCAATGGCATCTGCTTGCTTCAGGAATACGAAGAGCCTTAAACTGTTTGTTCAGGGTCTTGACGAAGAAGTCTGACCATCTCGCAGGTGGGCGGCCAGGTAATCTTTTGACATCCCATGTGATTCAGTCGGTAACGGCTCTAGTCCAGCGGTCATCTCCAAATCACATTACATGTCCAGCCCATCTGATTTTCGATGCCTTGGCAAGCGAGACAGCATCCGCTGGCTCTGGAACAGTGATGGAGGTCGGAGCTCGGATTCCTTCTTTCACTTGAGTGAGGCATGATATTCCAAGCATAGCTCTTTCAATTCCTCTTTGGGAGACCCGAATAGCATTCTCATCCTGCTTTTCGTAGGGCCCAGGTCTCTGAGGCATATGTTAATGCAGGGAGAATGATAGAGTTGAAGAGATGTGCCTGGAGCCGGAGGTTCTTTGTCTTTTTAGCTATTTCTTCGATTCGTTTGAAGGCATTCCATGCTGCTCTCTTCCTCCTGTGCAGCTCAGGTTTTAGGTCACTCATCATGTTGACTTCTCAACCTAGATACACATAACTGCTGCATTAAGAGATGTTTGTTCCATTGAGAGTGAATGGGGCCTCTGGAACTAGTTTATTTCTCATGAAAATAATTTTGTTGAGATTCAGCTGTAGACCTATTTTTTCCACATTCTCGGTCAAAGTCAGCCAGCATTTGTGCTGCTTGGCTAATGTGGTTTAGTTGCCAACCATCTATCTTCACTCCCATTCCTTCCCATTCTAATTATCGCATGATGTTCTCAAGGGTGGCACTGAAGAGTTTTGGTGAAATGGTATCACCCTGTCGAACCCCTCTTTTGACATCAATGATCACTTCTTTGTAGAATGGTGAAATCCTGGTGGTGAATCCGTAATACAGCTCACGGAGGATCTTGATGTATTGGGTTTGAACACCCTGTTTGGCTAGGGCTTCGATGACTGCTTCAGTCTCCACAGAATCAAAGGCTTTCTTTAAATCAATGAACGTGAGACAGAGTGGCATCCTGAACTCCCTACAAACCTCAATGAGCTTGGTTACCATGTGGATATGGTCGATTGTGCTGATTCCTTTCAGGAAGCCAGCTTGCTCACATGGTTGTCCTTCATCTAATGTTCTGCCAATCCAGTTCAGGATGACTCGAGTGAACAGCTTGTAGATGACAGACAACAGGCAGATGGGGCGATAGTTGCCAATGTCGTGGATGCCTCCCTTTTTGAACAGTAGAACTGTCTTGCTGGTTTTCCATTGGGAGGGCACCTTGCATTCGGACAGGTAGTGTGTGAAGAGCCGAGCCAGTGTATTGATGAGTACTGAAGGCAGATTCTTCAGGTGTTCGGGTCTATCTTTGTCTGGGCCTGGTGCTGTTCCCTTCTTTACTGATGAAATGGCATGTTGGATTTCAGAAGGGAGAACGTTGGGAACAATATATCCATCCTGCGGAATTTGGTATGTGTACAGGTGGACGTGGCTATCAAAGAAATCTGAGTAGAAGTCATGGATCACTATATCACTGTATCACTGTCTTCCGTTCATCATCTATTTGCGTGAGCAGGCACCAGTAACATCTCCATATGTCCTGTCTCATGAAAGTAGAGCCCAAGGGGCACCTGCTTGCTCCAGGAACATAAAGAGCCTCAAACCATTCCATCAGGTCATGGGAATGAGGTCTATAATCGTTACTGGTATTTGGCATATCAAATATGACACGGTTAGCTTGCCAGGCTCTGCTGTGCGGGTGGCATACTCTTGTAAGAAGTCATGTATAATGGACCCATCTAATGTTCTGCCAATCCTGTTCAGGATGTTATGCCAATCTTCTGCCAATGTTCTGCCAATCCTGCTCAGAGGCCCATAGACCTCTGAGCATGGAACAAGAGTGGCCATTGAGTGCTGCTGGATGTGGCTCAAAAGAACAAACCCAAAATAAAAAGAGACAAAGTAGTAAGTAGAGATACCAGAACTTCTTTTTACATTAAATTTATTAAAATAAAATAAATTTTATTTACTTAGAGAAGATTATCCATCCTTATTCAGAAGTCATGGATAATCTTCTCTGAATAAACAAAATCTTCTTTATTTTATTTATTTATAAATAAATAAAATAAGGAAAAGAAAGAAAAATAACCCATATAAAAGAATCCTAAAATTTAAATAACTGAATCAATATTAAAGCAGTCTGGAACACTGTATGACCAAAACCCAAACATGAACTTTTTAATTGTATATCTTTTTATTTGTATATCTCACGGTGGTATAATAAAATACTTAATAAAAAGCAGTCTCCCCAAGAAAATAAGCGATTCCAATATTTTCCCTTATTAATTTTATCAGATTTTCAAGGGAAAGAGCCTTGCATTTTTTTTTGTCTTTGGGCTGGCAGTTCTCAGGGCTTACTACTGTCTCTGTGATCAGGGATCACTCCTGGTGATGCTTAGGGGGACCATACGAGGTGCTGGAAATTGAACCCGGGTCAGCTACTGCAAAGAAATATCCCGCACTGTTTTGCTCCCCACTACCATGTGATACCTACTGGGCAGCACCAAGAGTGACCCCTTAATGGCCCCCAAACAAAAGTATAAGCATAACCCATGGTAGTGAAGATGCAGTAACTTTGTACATCAAAACCATAGGAAATTAGCACTATTAAAATCAAGTTACCTAAGTACAGTTAAACAGTTTTTTAATGTAAAAAGGAAAAAGAAAGGCTAAGCTTAATCTTGTTTTAAAAATGTTCTTACACTACAGCCAAAGAGATGGTGCCGAGATAAGATGCCTTGATGGTACGCATTACAGGGGATAAGGTGCTTGCTTGCACCTGGTAGAGCCAGATGGAACAGAAGCTCCACAGGTGGGTAATTTTGTTTCGCTGAAGGCTGTACCAAAAGCTCCAGCACCAAGTATAATATTGCCACAGAGTAGACACTCAATTTGTATATGAATGCATGGACTGCCTTCTGTTTGACACTGAAGGGAAATCAATGCCTCTCTGCTGAGGACTCAGTATGTTACAGTGAAGAGTACAAGCCCTGCAAGAATCCAAAGGGGAATAAAACAATGGCGCCTGTACAAAAAAAATCATAAAGTTGATCTGTTGAAAAACAAGAAAATATTAATTTGGATCAAGGTGGAAAACAAAAAGTCTCTTGTTTTAATTAACATTTTTATTCTTATGCCATCTGCATGTTGCTTAGAGAAAAGATATTTATAAGAAATGCTCATGAACATTTGCTCTAGGAAATTCCATAGAGTGAACTTGCACAGAGACTAGTAAGCCAACTACTGACAACTGCTGACAATACCAACAAAGGTTTAACTTAGTTGTTTCAGTTTTTACTCTTTGTTTGGAGATGTTCTGTTTATTCCATTATTCCATAAATGAAAAATCATGTGATGAATGCAAAGAGAGAAGCCTATTTCACAGACAAAAAAATGGAGCTGCTGCCAGCTCTTCCCTTATGGTACATCAGTAAATGCAAAAAATCTAAGAGTGACAGCATGGCAGAGCCTGGCGCTCCTGCGTCTTTTGATATCTATAACGGAATAAAGACCTCATTCCCATGCTGGGATGGTTTGAGGCTCTTCAAGTTCGTGGAGTGGCGAGGCCCTTGGGCTATGTAGCTGCCACAAAGACAATGGAGATGTTATTGGAGCCCGCTCAGCAATCAATAAACAAGGGGAAGACGTGATACAAACAAGTGAATGCGAAGAAAACAATTATGATTATGATTTAAAAAGTAAATTTTTCTGTTTATGTTGAGGCTACCAGGCGGCAGGGGTTGTTGCTAGGGGTCAAAGCTCTGGCAAGGCTTGGGTATCTTGGAGTGCCCCACTCACTGTAATATTTTCGGTCCACAAATAAGGTTTAAAAATTACTCGCGAGCTGCCCTGGGGTCCACCATAGCGAGAGCCTCCCAGGCGCTGGGAAGCTGTTCGGCCGCCCTGGGCCCGCGACTAGGGGCCCTTGGGAGGACAGATGGGTTTTGGGAGGGGCCCATCCCTCTGGGGTCGGCGCCGGTGAGCTTCGCCACCACCAGCACCATCGCTGTCACGCGGGAAACGCCTCTGACCAGATTAACAAAAAACCAGTTCGAGCCCAGGTAGGCGGCTCCCAGAAGCGGGAATCACTGGGAATTCGTCAGATGGAGTCAGGGGTCGGCCATTCCCCCTCCATTTTGTTGAGTCTTGTGACCCCGCCCAGGAGCTGCCCTGGGGCCACCAGCCATAGCATGAAGAGCCTCACAGGCGGCTGGGGAAGCTGGAACTTCGGCTCGCCCGGGGCCCAGCTGACTATGGGGCCCCCGGGAGGACAGATGGGCTCATCACCTCTGGGAGGTCCCGGAAGCATCCAGATGAGACTCGCCCACCACACTAGCCACCACCTTCACTGTCCGACTCTGGGAAACTGCCTCACAACCAGATTAACAGTGCAAGACCAGTTCGAGCCCAGGTCGCGGCTGCTTGCGGCCGAGCAGTTCATTAAAATAGTGGAAACAGTGATGTCCTTGAATGCACGGCATTCCACGATGTGCAGGAAAATTTGGCAGGACGGAGAGATAAAGAGGAGAGAAATGACATACAGAACCCTCCAAGTAGTTAAGGTGTGCAGGGGGGGAAGGAAGTGGGGACATTGGTGATGGGAGATGGGTTTGGGTGGAGGGATGGGTGTTGGAACACTGAAGAACCAAAACTTTACATGAGCATCTTTCAATTGTATGTCTAAAATGGTGTAATAAAATTGGGGGGGGGGGAATAATAAAATAAAATAAAATGAAAAAATAAATAAATAAAAGTCTAAAAAATATTACTCTGCAGTGAAAGGAATGAACCTAGGCCCTTCCCATATGTGTGATATATGCAGAATTAACATACATGCTTTGCATGAGGAGGTCTGAGTTCAATTCCCAGTACTTCCTGGGTTCCTGAGCACTGGAATGTGTGGGAAAAAAGAAAATCTTAAATAATTGACAAAATCATTTTGTACATTGACAGTAATGAAATACTATGATAATCTGGATGACAAGTGACAAATAACCTAGATTAGTGATGTGGTGGTTATATGAGTGGTTCTCAAGTAGAGTAACTTTTGTTACACTAAGTACATTTGGCAAATGTCTGGAAATATTTTTGATTGTCATAATCTGAAGAGGGCTGGTTGCTGATGATTATTCTCCAATGCACAGGACAAAACTCACACAAAGAGATGGTAATGAAACTTGAAAAACTCTACTTAGACATAAAAATAAAATTGACAAAAGGGAAAAGTTAAAGAGTATGGTTTAAGAAATTACCAATTCTTGGGACTAAGTGTGTAGGGCAGTTACCTTGCATATGAACAACCTGAGGTCAATCCTCAGTACCCCACATGGTTTCCCAAGCCCACCAGGGAGTGACCCCTGAGTACAGAGGCAGAATTTATTCCCGATTACCAGTTTGGCAAAAAAGGAACAAAATCTTCATCACTAATTCTGGGTTAAATTACTTCAAAAAACTTAAGAATTTATTGGAGAATTTAAAAGTAAGACTATGTATCATTTCACACACCGTATATGGTTCCCTTAGTAGAATTCTCCCAAGAATCCATAATATGTAAAAGTAAAGGATGAGCTCCAGAGAGCGGCTCAATGAGCTGAGCGCATGCTTTGCACGTGGGAGGCTGGACTGAATCCTCAGCACTTCAGATACTGCCCATAGGCCTCTGAGCACGGAGCAGGAGTGGCCATTGATGCTGCTGGATGTGGCTCAAAAGAACAAACCCAAAATAAAAAGAGACAAAGTAGTAAGTAGAGATACCAGAACTCCTAGGAAATCCTGTTCGGGCTCGTAGACATCATTAAAAAGTATAATAGCCTGACTCATTAAATTTCTCAATGACTGGTTTTGAAAAATCAAAAATTCTGATCCAACTGATCAGATATATGGAAATAAAAATGCCTAATTTAAAAGTTTTAAAAGGACAAGTTCATACTTCGGATACGGTAGAAGAACCCAGGGTGTGCTATAAATATTCTTTAGTCTTTGAAATAAATCAACTTGACAGTAGCTTTTGAAGAACTGAAACTGGGCATGTGAATAAGCTTCTCTGGTTGGACATTAAAGGTGCACCAGATTCATGAAAATTTCAGTGGAAGACCAGGCTAGGAGGAATGGAAAGAGGGAGTGGTGGAATCCATTATCAAGCTTGAGTTCCCGCTTTAGTCTGTGGGTCATGGGGGGCCAGCTGTTTTTGAAGAAGGGAGGGAGTGGCATAATTAGAAGGAAGGGTTTTAGGCTTTCTTCACAGTACTGAAGAATTTAAAAGGCCAGAGTTTTAAAACAAGGAAACCAGTTTTCAAGCTATTGAGAAGTGAGGAGGGCCTAGGGACCTAATAGTAAAGCTAAATATATACTGGTACATACTAGAAAACATACACATATAAATGCTTATATTTATAAAACTATATATACTTATAAATTAGGCATGTGTTAACTATACATATATAGTCAAAATACACCCACTTGTTAAGCAAATAAGTAAATCTTAAGCAGCATTAAAAAAACAACCAACCGGGGCGGAGCGATAGCCCAGCAGGTAGGGCGTTTGCCTTGCACTCAGCTGGCCTATGCCGGCCTGGGTTCTATCCCGGCATCCCATATGGTCCCCGAGCACCGCCAGGAGTAATTCCTGGGTGCAGAGCCAGGAGTAACCCCTGAGCATTGCTGGGTATGACCCAAAAAGCCAAAAAAAAAAAAAAAAAGCAACCAACCAATGGAAGTAGAGGAAGTAAAACAGAGACATGACTCCCACAGAGAAGTGCAGCAACTTTACCTTTCGGTTTCTCCTTAAGTGGCACCAATGAGCATACCTGCTTCGTCTTCTTTAACCTACAATTTCACATTATTATCAAGTACTTTTAGAAGCATGCATGGCACATTATTTTTTTTAAACTACGAATTAAGGCAAGAAGCATACCGTTAGGGAAACTCGCTTGAAGGAAAACAACACATGGATTTAAATCAACATTTAAAAGAAGGACTGCCCTTTCATCAAAACTAACTCAAGGAGATAAATATAAGCAGGTTCAGTGTATGAGTTTCTGGACTGGGGCGACAGCTGAGGGAGGCTGTGAGATACGCTTTGCCTATGACAACTCGGGTTTGATTTCCAGCACCTGGGGTTTCCTGAGCACTGCCAAGTGTGGCCCAAACAAAACGATTTTTAGAATAAATTATATCTTAGTGTTTGCTGAAAAAAATTATATATTGGTAGATGAATGCTATGCCTAACCATTCCCCTTTTATCACAATGTATTTTTAAGTTTTGTTCATTCTCACTAATTGTGATTCAGGCTAAAAGGAAGGGAATCAAGATTAGATTACCGGGATATGCTGAATATGCCACATCTAAGGATGACTTTTTTGTATGCTTATTCCCTAATGATCACCTCAAGTGATCAAGTGATCAGGTGATGATAGTTGCTAGATAAAATGGACCTGTACTGGGACTAAATAATAGGTCAGTTATTAGAGGAACTAGGTCATGAGTGAATCTGTTCTAGTTAAGATAACCCAAATTAATTGCAAGTTTCTTAAACTATATTATTATTATTATTATTATTATTTTATTATTATTATTGGTTTTGGGGGTCATACCTGGTGATGCCCAGGGAACTGTATGATGCCAGGGATCCAACCCAGGCCTCCACCATGCACACAGGTGCTCAGACTGTTGGGTCATCTCTCTGGCCCAGGAAATCAGGTTTATTTTAAATGTTCTTTGCCTTTAGGTGAAAGACTGATCATTTCTCAATACATTATCAAAGTATGCCTTAAGAGTCACCGAAAAAAAAATTGCCATTAAATTAATTTGAAAGACACATTAGAATTCTATCAGAGTTTTTAAAAATAAAATATTTACCTA
Organism: Cryptotis parvus; assembly: GCA_021461705.1. Classification (NCBI taxonomy): domain Eukaryota; kingdom Metazoa; phylum Chordata; class Mammalia; order Eulipotyphla; family Soricidae; genus Cryptotis; species Cryptotis parvus. The sequence continues at coordinate 26,769 of JAJIBD010012534.1, read as the reverse complement.
TGGGGAGAGAGAAAAGGGGAAGGGTGTTGGACACCAAACACTGTTTCAAAAGTAAGCACTTCCCAGGTTAGCCAAGACTGTTCTTTCAAAGGTGCAATCTCAGAGGAGAGTAAAATAATCACAGGCAACTTGTCATGCTCTCATTAGAACAGCTAAAATAGACTTATTTCAAAGACGGGGGAAGCTCATATTTATCTTTGCAAAGCACTAATTAGCAGCATTCTGGCACTTAGCCACAAGGCTTCCACTTTGCAGATGAACAATATTGAATAGAAATGGAACATTTTCCTCTTTTCCTCTGTGGACTTACGTAAATTCACAGTGAAACACCAAGTACATGTAAAATATTGAGGAAAAATCATTTCACGAACAATCAAGCTGTAAATGGTGAAACAGAAACAAATAAGGTCAAACAATTGGAAGTAAAATAAGCGAGTGTTTCACGGCCTTCTGGATTCTAAGAGGCTCACATGCACTGAAAGAAAGAGAGTTCTGCTGTCCCACGTCACCACAGGCCACTGTGATTCCTATTGAAAAACCACGCAAGCAAGCTGTCAGGAGCACAGGCCTAGGAAACGACTAACACCCACTGTCCTTCAGTGATGGTTTCATACTCATGGTTCCACAGGTCCCTCCTTTCTCAACTCCACTGTCCTCCTTTCTCAACTCCACTGTCCTTTCTCAACTCCACTGTCCTCCTTTCTCAACTCCACTGTCCTCCTTTCTCAACTCCACTGTCCTCCTTTCTCAACTCCACTGTCCTCCTTTCTCAACTCCACTGTCCTCCTTTCTCAACTCCACTGTCCTCCTTTCTCAACTCCACTGTCCTCCTTTCTCAACTCCACTGTCCTCCTTTCTCAACTCCACTGTCCTCCTTTCTCAACTCCACTGTCCTCCTTTCTCAACTCCACTGTCCTCCTTTCTCAACTCCACTGTCCTCCTTTCTTTCCATAACCACTCTCATATGCCCTACTAACACTTAATGATCGCCCATCTCCTCTCATGATGCCTTAGTTCATTATAATTTCACTTCAGAAAGAGTACTATTGGGGTTGGAGTGATAGCACAGTGGGAAGGGCGTTTGCCTTGCACACAGCCCACCTGGGTTCAATCCCTGGCATCCCATATGGTGTCCGAGCACGGCCAGGGGTAATTCCTGAGTGCAGAGCCAGGAGTAACTCCTGAGCATTGTTGTATGTGACCCAAAAGAAAAAAAACAGAGAGAAGAAAGTATTTTGCTTTCTATTTATATGTGCATACGTGTGTACAAAGAGAGAAAGAGAGAGAGAGCACGCAGAGATACAATTCAGATCTTCCATATGCAAGGCAAGTATACTACCATGAAGCAGGTCTGTCTGTCCTTCAGAAAGGACAAAGACGGTCAGAACAATAGCAGAGGGTAAAGTGCTTGTCTTACATGTGGCAGACACAGGTTTGATCCCTGAAATCCCATATGGTCCCAGTGTCTTTGTCAGGTGATCCTGGGAGCAGAGCCTAGAGTAAGCCCTGAGGGACATCTGGGTGTACCCCATAACAAAACAAAAATAAACAAAAAGATATAACAAACAACAAAACCACAAATATAACGTGGCCAGTAAAAATTCTTTGAAGATAATGTAGTGACAGAGAGGCATATATGTAATATCAAGGGCTTTTTTAAAGGTAGAATATGGGGTTAGGAGATAAAACAGAAGTTAAGGTGCTTGACAGGTATAGCTCTGCTGGTCCCCAGCACCTTCAGAATGGCCTGGGTACCCCCTGCACTGCATTTTTGGGGGCTTTGCATTGAACTGCCAGTTGAACACTTTTGAACCAAGAATTGCCAGAGGCACACCCCCAAACATATCAGAATAAAAGTTGCAAGTAGGCTACAATCAAAAGTATGAATAAAGAACCATGAAAATGAAAGTCAGAGAATGTTCCCAAATAAAACTGAACATTTTAGGCTGCTGAATTATCAAATAATCTTTCTTCTCCCCTCATTTTATATTAAAAACTTATATATTTTTGTAACTAGGATAAGATTAATATGCAACTTCTCATTTCCAGTGTATCCTATTGCTAGAATTTACCTCAAGAGTAATAAACAGGCACTTCCGGGAACGGCTGCAATCTACCCCCACAGGTGTGTGTGTGACCCCCTGTGTCTCCGCGGACCCAAGTTGCCCCAGGGAAGAGCGGAAACTCCATCAACGGGAACCAAGGCAAACTGCCTTGGTTTCACCCGGGGACCCCTTGGGCCCTGCACTTCCGGGAATATCCCAAAACTCAAAACCGCGTGGATGCTAGCGTGTCCGCGCGAACCCTCTTACTACCTATCTTGCATGAGGTACCAGCGAACCTTGGTTCCTACATACTTGCTACCCACCCAAACTCTGCAAACAGACCAGACACCTACTAACTGTACTATCTAGTCACCCAAGACCCCACATTTGCAAACCAACAATAGTCATAATGGTAAAGCAACGCAAAATTCCATCAAGCTCTGTGAGTGAAATCACTAGTCCAGATGAGCCAAGCAATACCAATGAGTTGTATAACCTCTCTGATAAGGAATTTCGGAAAGATATGTTAAGGATTCATAAGGAATTCAAAGAAGCAATGGAATGCAAAATCAATAAAATACAAGAGGACATGATAGAAGAAGTGAGGAAAATGCAAATGGAAATTACAGATATTAAAAATGAGGTAAATGAAATGAAAAACATAGTGGAAAGCCATCATAGCAGAATAATAGCTACTGAAGAAAGAATTAGTGATCTCGAAGATAAGTTCCAAAGATTCTCTACACAACACCAGAAGATAGAAAAAAAGACTCACAATTACCGAACAGACAACAAGAGATAACCGGGATGAAGCCAGAAGAAGCAACATACAGATCATTGGGGTCCCAGAAGGGCAAGAAGAAAACCCTGATGAAGAAGAAACTGTCAAAGCCATCATTGCTGAGAAGTTCCCGGAACTAAAGAACGCTTGCCTCAAGATCCAGGAGGCCCGTAGGATGCCAGCTAAAAGAAACCCCCAACAAGAATACTCCAAGACACATTTAATTAAAATGACAAAAACTATAGATAGAGATAGAATACTGAAAGTAGCAAGATCAAAGAAGGAAATCACATACAAAGGAACATCTCTAAGATTTACAGCAAACTCTGATGAAACACTCTGAGCCCAAAAACAATGGTGGGATATTGTGAAAAGGCTCAATGAACTGCAGGCCTTACCAAGAATTCTTTACCCGGCCAGACTCACATTCAGATATGAAGGAAAGATACACAACTTCATGGATAAGCAACAACTCAGGAACTTCATGGACTCAAAACCAACTTTAAAAGAAGGACTGAAGGGTCTACTGTAATACGACCAAACCCATAAGCACAACAAGCACAAACAGAAAGATGACACAAAATCCAATGACAATAATCTCTCTCAATGTCAATGGTCTAAATGCACCAATTAAGAGACACAGAGTGACAAAATGGATTAAAAAATTGAACCCAACATTCTGCTGTCTACAAGAAACGCGTCTGAATAATCAGAACAAACACAGACACAAAGTCAAAGGTTGGAAGACCATTCTCCATGCAAACAATTCCTCCAAAAAGGCTGGTGTGGCCATATTAGTATCAGATAATATAGACTTCAGGCTCAAAAAGGTTAGAAGGGACAACGAAGGCCATTTCTTATTACTTAAGGGGTATGTACACCAGGAAGAAATTACACTACTAAACATATATGCACCAAGCTGTTAGGAAAAATGAAGTTATAAAATTTGCCTATAAATGGATGGACATGGAGAAGATTATGTTGAGTGAAATTAGCCAGAAGGAGAGAGACAGATACAGAATGACTGCATTTATTTGCATGGCATAAATATATATGTACATATTATGATACCAATATCCAAGGTCAAGTGAAACATATATCAGGAGGTCTTGTCAAAGGTGGAGATTATCACAAACGTGTGGGAGGTCAGAGTTTAGGTAAGACAGAAAATGGAACAGGGGGCTAACAATTGTGAGGGGTACTAATGCCAACCTAGAACTGAGCATTAAATAGAGGCAAAAGGATACAAATGACAACCTTTTTAATGTATGTTCTGTAATCCATAGTCTGGAAGGGAAGGAAAAGAGAAAGAGAGAGAAAGGGAAAGAAATAAAGAACCTGCCATGGAGCAGGGCTGGGGGAAGGGGGGAGGGAACCGGGGAGGTTGGTGGTGGGAGATGGGCACTGGTGGAGGGACGGGTGCTGAAACACTGTATGACCAAAACCCAAACATGAACTTTTTTAATTGTATATCTTTTTATTTGTATATCTCACGGTGGTATAATAAAATACTTAAAAAAAAAAAAAAAAAAATAAACATATATGCACCCAACGAGGGGCCAGCAAAATACATAAAACAACTGCTAAGAGACCTCAAAGAAGACATTAACAGTAGCACAATAATAGTTGGAGACTTCAACACTGCTCTATCAACGATGGATAGATCAACAAGACTGAAACTCACCAAGGAAATATTGGCCCTCAAGGAAGAAATGGAAGAAAGAGAGCTAGTGGATATATACAGGGCTTTTCATGGCAAAAAAGCTGAATACACATTTTTCTCTAGTGCACATGGAACATTCTCCAAGATAGACCACATGCTGAGCCACAAAGCACCCCTCAATAAAATAAAAAGATAGAAATTGTGTCAGCTATCTTTTCAGACCATGATGCACTGAAAATGGAAGTTAACCGTACACAGAAACAGGGAGTCAAACCAAACACCTGGAAACTGAACAGCTCACTCCTGAATAACAAATGTTTCATAGAAGAAATCAAACAGGAAATCCAAAAGATTCCTGGAAACAAATGAAAATGAAGACACCAACTATAAGAACTTGTGGGACATGGCAAAAGCCGTGTTAAGAGGGAAGTTTATAGCTCTGCAAGCATTCATCAGGAAACAAGAAAGGGCCCACATAAATAACCTGACTACACAGCTGAAGACATTAGAAAAAGACCAACAAAAGGAGCCCAACCCAGGCAGAAAAAAAGGAAATAATAAAACTTAGAGAGGAAATCAATGAGTTGGAAACCAAAAAAACAACCCAAAAGATTAATGAAACCACGAGCTGGTTTTTTGAAAAAATACACAAGATTGACAAACCATTGGCAAGGCTTGTAAGGACAGGGAAAGAGAGAACCCAAATAAACAGAATCAGAAATAAAAAGGGGTGACATCACAACAGAAACCACAGAAATCCAAAAGATCATCAGAGATTACTTTGAGAGCCTGTATGCTGTGAAACATGAGAATCTAGGAGAAATGGATAAATTCCTGAAGTCCTATAACCTCCCACGGCTGAAACAAGAAGACCTCCAACACCTGAATAAACCTATCACCATATGATCCTATCAATAGACACAGAGAAAGCATTTGATAAGATCCAGCACCCATTCATGATTAAAACCCCTCCAGAATATGGGAATTGAAGGGACTTTCCTCAAGGTAGTTACAGCCATCTACCAAAAGCCCACAGTGAGCATCATTCTAAATGGGGAAAAGTTGAAAGCCTTCCCCTGAGATCAGGGACAAGACAAGGTTGCCCACTCTCACCTCTTTTATTCAATATAGTACTGGAAGTACTTGCCATAGCAATCAGAGAAGAAAAGGACATCAATGGCATCCAGATAGGCAAGGAAGAAGTCAAGCTACCAATATTTGCAGATGACATGATATTATACCTAGAGAACCCTAAACTCTCTACCAAAAAACTCCTAGAAACAATAGACGCATATAGTAGAGTGGCAGGATACAAAATCAACACCCAAAAGTCGGTGGCTTTCCTATATACAAATAACAAAAGAGAAGATAGGGATATTAAGGAAACAATTCCATTCACAATTGTGCCACAGAAAATCAAATACCTAGGAATCAACTTACCCAAGTGTGTAAAGGACCTGTATAAAGAAAACTACAAGACACTGCTCCAAGAGATAAAAGAGGACACAAGGAAATGGAAACATATTCCCTGCTCATGGATGGGGAGAATCAACATTGTCAAAATGGTAATACTCCCTAGAGCTCTGTACAGATTCAATGCAGTCCCTATAAGGATACCCATGACATTCTTCAAAGAAATTGACCAAACACTCCTGAAATTTGTATGGAACAATAAACCCCCAAGCATAGCTAAAGCAATCCTCGGGAAAAGAAGATGGGAGGCATCACCTTTCCCAACTTCAAATTAAAACAGCATGGTATTGGATTAAAAACAGACCTGTGGACCTATGGAATAGAATTGAGTATCCTGACACCAACCTCAAACACATGATCATTTAATCTTTGATAAAGGTGCAACAAGTCTAAAATGGAGTAAGGAAAGCCTCTTCAACAAGTGGTGTTGGGAAAACTGGGCAGCGACATGTAAAAAAATGAATTTGGACCTGTGTCTAACACCATGCACAAAAATCAGATCAAAATGGATTAAAGATCTCAATATCAGACTTGAATCCATAAAGTACACTGAAGAAAATATAGGAAAAACCCTCCACGACATTGAAGCTAAAGGCATCTTCAAAGGTGAAACATCACTAACAAAGCAACTAGAAGAAAAGATAAACATATGGGACTACATGAAACTAAAAAGCTTCTGCACCTCAAAAAAAACAGTGACTAAGACACAAAAGCAGTCCAAAGAATGGGAAAGAATATTCACCCAATACCCATCTTATGGGTTAATATCCAGGATATATCAGGCACTGGTAGAACTTTACAAGAAGAAAACAAACAACCCCATCAAAAATGGGGAGAAGAAATGAACAGAAACTTCAGCAAGGAAGAAATTCAAATGGCAAAAAAACATATGAAAAAATGCTCAGCATCACTAATCATCAGAGAGATGCAAATCAAAACAACAATGAGATACCACTTTACACCACAGAGACTGGCACATATTCAAAAGAGCAAGAACAACAAGTGTTGGCGTGGATGTGGGGAAAAGGGGACACTCATCCATTGTTGGTGGGAATGCTGGCTGGTATAGCCTTTCTGGAAAACAATATGGACATTTCTCCAAAGACTAGAAATTGAACTCCCATTTGACCCAGCCATACCACTCCTGGGAATCTACTCTGGGAAACCAAAAAATACGCTAGCGGGAAACACCATCCCTACTTTTATGTTCATAGCAGCATTATTCACAATAGCCAGAATCTGGAAGCAACCAGAGTGCCCGAAAATCGATGACTGGATAAAGAAGCTTTTGGTACATCTACACAATGGAATACTATGCAGCTGTTAGGAAAAAGGAAGTTATAAAATTTGCCTATAAATGTATGGACATGGAGAAGTTTATGTTGAGCCAAATTAGCCAGAAGGAGAGAGAGCAGATACAGAATGACTGCATTTATCTGCATAACATAAATATATATGTACATATTATGATACCAATGTCCAAGGTCAAGTGAAACATATATCAGGAGGTCTTGTCAAAGGTGGGAATTATCACAAACGTGTGGGAGTCAGAGGCTAGGTAAGACAGAAAATGGAACAGTGTGCTAACAATTGTCGAGGGTACTAATGCCAACCTAGAACTGAGCATCAAATAGAGGCAAAAAGATACACATGACAACCCTTTGATGTATGTTCTGTAATCTATAGTCTGGAGGGGAAGTAAAAGAGAAAGAGAGAGAAATGGAAAAAAAATAAAGAACCTGCCATGGAGGAGGGCTGGGGGAGGGGAGGGAACTGGGGACGTTGGTGGTGGGAGATGGGCACTGGTGGCGGGATAGGTGCTGGAACACTGTATGACCAAAACCCAAATATGAACTTTTTAATTGTATATCTTCTTCTTCTTCTTCTTTCTTTTTTTTTTTTGCTTTTTTGGGTCACATCCGGCGATGCTCAGGGGTTACTCCTGGCTCTGCACTCAGGAATTACTCCTGGCGGTACTCGGAGGGACCATATGGGATGCCGGGGATCAAACCCAGGCCAGCACAGGCCGGCCGTGTGCAAGGCAAACGCCCTACCCGCTGGGCTACGCTCCGGCCCCTTAATTGTATATCTTTTATAATTGTAAAAATAAAAAAATTTTTTTAAAAGTTTACTTGGAGTACGGGAGAAAAGGGAGAAATAAATATGTATTCAAGAGAGAAAAAAAATCAGTCTGATCATGATGTGTATATATATTTTCATTATATATACACATTATATATATACTCATTATATATATACATTATGTATATATATGTATATATATGTATGTATATATATATTAAAAATGTTACCAATATCCAAGGTCAGGCAAAACATGGATCAGGAGGTCTTGTCAAAGGTGGAGTCTACCACAAACGTGTGGGAGTCAGAGGTTAGGTAAGACAGAGAAGGGAACAGTGTGCTAATAATTGTAGAAAGTGATAATATCAGCTTAGAACTGAGCATTGAATATAAGCAAAAAGATTTACATGATAACCTCTAAATGTATGTATTGCAATCCACAATGTGTAAGAGAAGGAAGAGAGAAAGAGAGAGATAGAAAAGAGATAAAGAACCTGCCATAGAGACAGGCTAGGGGAGGGGGAGGAATCAGGGACATTGGTGGTGGGAAATGGGCACTGGTGGAGGGATGGGTGTTGGAACACTGTATGACTGAAACCCAAACATGAACATCTTTGCAATTGTATATCTCATGGTGGTATAATAAAATATTAAAATAAATGAATAAAATGAAATAAAAAAAAGAGTAATAAACAGGGGCCAGAGTGATAGCACAGTGGGTAGGGCATTTGCCTTGCACATGGCTGTTTGATCCCCAGCATCCCATATGGCCCCCTGAGCACGAACAGGAGTAATTCCTGAGGGTAGAGCCAGGAGTGATACCTGAGTGTTGCCAGGTGTGACTCAAAATGACAAAAAAATTAAATTAAGTTTGAAAAAAAGTAATAAATAAGAACAAGAGCAGTAAATAAAAATCCTCCAGAAATAAATGCTGAAATTCCAAGTGTGTTATGTGTAAATGGGTGATTCCAAGCCTGATTATGGTTGGAGATAATACAAAATTATAAAAAAAAAACTCTGAAAAAAAAAGAGTTGCACTCAAATTATTATAATTTTTTTTGAATGAGAGTAGACAAAGAGTAAACATCCAACACTCTATAAATAATGAATGAATATATAAGTCAAAGCAGAATAGACTATGAATCCAAATAGAATATGACACATTTTACTGATCTATCACTCTCTTTGGAGAGTTTCTTTTTATTTCTTTTGGGCCACACAGGGCAGGCTCAGGGCATATTCTTATTGTCATGCTCAAGGATCACTTCTGGTGGTGCCTAAAGAATCACATGGGGTGCTGAGGATTGAACGCAGGTTGGTTCAAGACAAGAGCCCAACCTATCTTTCTAGCCAGCTCCAAGGGGGCTTCTTTTAATGAATCCTACGTCCGTCTGATTTAGACTACGAAAGGTATTTGATTTTTAATTTGTTGTGGTGTCATGAAGTGAATTCAGGGCTTTACATGTGCGAGACCAATTTTCTACCATTAATCTACCTACTTCCCTGGTCCCAAGGAAAGATTATTTATTATAATGCTTTTAAATGACAGCTTATTCAAAGTTAGTAGGACTCTTCTGGCTGACAGCTTCACTTCTGAAGACAATGAAGACAGTGCAGAGTCTTTGTTAGGCTTGCATAAAACTCACATAAAGCAGAATTGAAACCCATTATAGCATATTCAGGGATCAGGAGCCTGCCAGTATTGCAGAGAATTCATTTACTTTTCCTACTGAAAAATCCAATACTCTCATGGACTACTGACATTATGGAAATAAATTATTTTGTTCATTTGGTTTGGGGTCACACTTGTCAATGCTCAGGGGTTACTCTTGGCTCTGCACTCAGGAATCACTTCCTGGTGGCACTCGGGGGCATATAGATGCTGGGGATTGAACCCAGGTCAACTGTGTACAAGGCCAGAGACCTACCTATTATACTATCACACTCTGGCCCCAATAAATATTCCTTTTTTTTTTTTTTACTTTTTGGGTCACACCCAGCAATGCTCATGGGTAACTCCTAGCTCTGTACTCAGGAATTACTTCTGGCAGTGCTCAGGGAACCATGTGGGATGCTGGGGATCAAACCCGGATCACATGCAAGACAAACGCCCTACCTGCTATACTATAGCTCCAGTCCCCTAAATATTGTTTGGGGGGGTCACACCCGGCAAATGTTCAGGGGTCACTCCCAGCTCTGCACTCAGGAATTACTCCTGGTGGTGCTCCGGGGACCATATGGGATGCTGGTGAGCCCCGGTCAGCCACGTGCTAGGCAAATGCCCTATCTGCTGGACTATCTTTCCAGCCTCCTAATTATTCTTTTTAAAGAAACTCTTTAGGGGGCGGAGTGATAGCCCAGCGGTAGGGCGCTTGTACTGCGGCTGGCCATGCCGGCCAGGGTTCGATCCCCGGCATCCCATATGGTCCCCCGAGCACCGCCAAAGAGTGATTCCTGAGTGCAGAACCAGGAGTAACCCCTGAGCACTGCCGGGTGTGACCCAAAAAGCAAAAAAAAAAAAAAAAAAAGAAGAAGAAGAAGAATAAAAATAAAAATAAATAAAAAAATAAAGAAACTCTTTAAAGCCTGATGGTATCGTTCCAAAATACAAAAGTTTTCACTGCTTAAACTGTATAAAATCACATATTTTAAAATGAATAATTTCTTTTTGGAAAAAAATGAACAGGAAAAAATGAATTAGATTCACTTGTCAAAAAGGCCTTTGCATTTGGCAGTACTATTACAAATAAGCACTTGGTAGGGACTGAGAGACAGCTTACTAGCTACAGCATGTAGGGAGCTGTCTCGTTCCCTGACCCTGCAGTCCCCAACACTGCCAGGAATGACTTCTGAGCACTGAGCTGGGAGGAGGCCCTGAGTATAGCTGGTCTGGTCCAAAAATAGTAACATCAAGTAATCAAAGAGAATTGAAGAGAAATTATCTACCTGAATGGAAGTACCTGGGGATCGGTGTGCAGTTGGCTCTTTGGAACGTCCAGTGGAACTGAACTTCTCGGAGAACACTGAAATCCCGGTAAATGTGGCTTCCTGATGGGGTCTCTTAACTCTCCTAGACCAAATGCTGTAGTGCAGTCTATTTAAAAACATCATAAGAATCTACATTACTTCTTTTGTTTGTTTTTGGATCATACCTGGCAATCTTCAGGGGTAACTTTATGCCTTGGACTCAGGAATTACTCCTAGTGGTACTCAGGGGAACACATGGGATGCCCGAGACTGAAACCAGGCTGTGTGCAAGGCAAATGCCCTACGGCTGTACTATGGCTCTCGTCTCAAGAATACACATTACTTCTTGGTTTCACCAATATAACATCTTTTGCCACAGACCAAAAGGCACAGCACAATATACTGTCAGTAATGTAGCCCCAGAAAATGAAGAGACTCTAATTGAACTGGCACTTTCCCAAGAAAATGTCTTTCAGTCATTGTGAGTGCGGCGGGTGCTGCAGAGAGCAGGTCTGAGCAGGAGCACCCCAGGGAGGCACTCTTGACCTTCCCAGCATGAGAACTGGTCTCAGCAGCTGGACTTACTGGAAGCTGTGGTTTGCAGGCTGGGATGAAGTGAAACTCTGCACAGAAAAAAAAAAAAACTCAGGCTCAGTCTCTAGCAGTATTTAGGCACAGAGAAGAATTTCAGAAGAAGGCAGAAAGTGAAGTAAAATAATATTGCTGAGGGAGAATACTAATCCTCAGATGAACGCGGGTTCATGGGAGAGTGGGGAGAAAGGAAGACAGTCGTGCACTAAGGCAGGACGCGGTCACCCTGGGGTGGAGCACCGCAGAGTAGGAGAGAGGAAGGACAGTCATGCACTAAGCCAGGACATGGTAACCCTGGGGTGGAGCACTGAAGAGCTGGGTCCCTTACACTTCTGCCACTCTCCACCCATTCGGGAAGTGCAGTGCCAGGCAAGCCGGCACAACCAGAATCAACTTGGACTCATTAAGTCTTTGATTTGGAATTAATTGCGGTCGCTGTGCATTCAGATACCTTTGATTGTCACCCATTTTTTCACAATCCCAACAGGATTACACAACCCCATGTGGAGTGTCATCCACAGCTAAAGCAGCTGAGCTGTGAAGGAGAGGTTGTGCACCCACAGTTGGGAAGTGGGCACCTCCAGTGTAGTGTCCCCTAAAGGAGAGACGTTATGGGACCAGGGAGATAGTGGAAGAGTGTGCGTGGTTTGCAGGCAGGAAGCCCTGAGTTTGGTCCTGGCACCCGACTATGCCGAGAGCACTTCCGGCTCAGCACTGCGTTGAGATGCAACTGGTTCCAGCATGGACTGCGCTGAGCTCCTCGGGAAAACTGGATACAGGCCTTTTCTGAGCCACCTTTGCCTAGTGGCCTATGCAGTCCCTTCAGAGCTTTTCTCTCTCTCGTCTATCAGGGCCTTTCTTCCCACTGAACCACCTCCCGAGGTGTGGGTCTAGGCTTCAGGTTTGGACTAGGTCAATCTTAGGTTAGAGCTTTGGGCTGATCTTAAGACTGGGCTGATCTTAAACCTTGGAGCGATAGTACATCGGGAGGGCTCTTGCCTTGGGTGCAGCTGACTTGGGTTTGATTCTCAGCATCCTATTGGTACCCAAGCACCGCCAGGAGTAATTCCTGAGTGCAGTCATGAGTAACCCCTGAGCATTGCCAGGTGTGACCCTCCTCAAAAAGAATAACAAAAAAAACGTTGGGAAGCATAGGTAACTTCCTTACATGCATCCTGGTTGCAAGGGGTGTTTTTAAATTTTTATTCATTTTTTGTCACATTTGAATTTTTTTATTATACCATGGTGAGATATACAATTACAAACTGTTCATGATTGGGTTTCAGTCATACAGTGTTCCAACACCCATCCCTCCACGAATACCCTATTCCCAACACCAATGTTTCCAGATTCCCTCAAGGTTTTTTAAATTCTGAGGCTAGTGGGATAGTTCAGTGGTAGGACATTTGCTTTGCATGTGACTGACCCAGATTAGATCTCCTGAATCCCATATGGTCTCCCAAGCACCACCAAGAGTGATCCCTGAGAGCAGAGTCAGGAATAAGCCCTGAGCACTGCCAGGTGTGGTCCCAAAACCAAAAAATAAAATAAAAGCTATAAAATACAGGCATATTAAAGGCATTTGTCTACATTTCTTTTAAAGTGTTAAATGTAAAATGAAGTTACCTTTTCTAATTTGCTGCGTTTTAAAAACTGCTTTTCTCCAACTACTCTCAAAAAGAAAACAACTGTCAAGGGAATTTCTGGAGATGTTAGAAGTCTCAAATTTTATTTCAGGAAATAGCACTGACATTTCTTCTTCCTTCAACAGTGCTGCTGAAAGTGCACTGTTCCTTCAGATTTGAACACAAAATACAAAACAAACAGAAAAGGTGTGTCAGATAGAAATATTTTAATTCTTTTTTCTTAAATATATAATATTAACTCGTATTTAAATGAAAATTGAAGTTTACTTATAATATGCAATACATAGTCTGCAACTGTAAAGCAAGAGGTCTTTAATGATATTGCTAAAATAAGTAGTAAAAATGTTTTTCTAACTTTTAAGATGACTTCTTTCAAATTAAAGGTTACATTTGTTTTACAAAACTATCTTTGTTTTTAAGTATTACCACGTTTATCGAGGCTCTGGGATTTACCATAGTGTTAATTATACTTATCCGCATCCATGACCCATCCCCACAGGCTGCCTCCCGCCACCAGCATCTCAAGGGGCCCGCCCAGCAACACGCTCCCATGTAATTCAATTCTGTAGGAAAAATCTCCAGTTTCAATGATTTTTCCCATTTATTATTTCCTTAATGTTTCTTTATAGCCCATATATGAGGGAATCCCTTCTATGTCCACCAATCAGCAAATTATCATGTAAAAGAGTTAAAATATTTAGGATTCTTTAAAAAAAATACTATTCTATACCATGTACACATAGGATTTATCCCTGGCATAGAAGGATGATTCAACTTAGAAAAAAATAGTTAATGTATTATAACATTAAGAAAATAAAAGTTAAAATATAAATGGTCATCTTAGTAAATACAGAAACAGCATTTATACAATTTTACACCCTCACAATAAACACTTTCAATAAGCTAAGAACAGAGAACTTGGGGCTGGAGCAATAGCACAGCAAGTAGAGCGTTTGCCTTGCACATGTCCAACCAGTCCAGGGTTTTGGTTTTTTTTTTTTTCTTTCTGGGTCACAGCCAGCAATGCTCAAGGGTTACTGCTGACTCTGCACTCAGGGATTACTCCTGACAGTGCTCGGGGACCATATGGGATGCCAGGGATGGAACCCGGATTTGGCTGCATGCAAGGCAAACACCCTACTTGCTGGACTATCACTCCGGCCCCAGCCCAGGGTTTGAACCCCAGCATCCCATATGGTGCCCTGAGCACTCACTGATAAGAGTGATGCCGAGCACAGAGCTAGGAATAAGCTCTGAACACTGCTGGGTGAGGCTCCAAATCAAAGAACAAACAGAATAGAGAAGCTTGTAATAGGAGCTGTGCATGAGGGGCAGGATGTAGCTCAGCAAAATAACTTGAAGAGCAAGGAGTATGCAGCTGACCCCAAATCACCCCTTTCAGCTACCCCTGGCACCAAATATGGTCCCCTGAGCAGAACCAGGACAAACTCCTGAGCACAGCTGGGTATGGCATGCATACTATCTCTTTGGCTTACATTAAAAAAATTTAAATAGTTTTTATTGAAACTTATTTTGAAAAATGTGAGGGAAGAGAAAGTGAGAAGAGCGTGTTGGAGAAAGAATCCAGACTTCTCCAGGTAGAAATAGACAAGTAAAGGAAGAGAGACAGGGGCCGGAGCGATAGCCCAGCGGGTAGGGCGTTTGCCTTGCACGCAGCTGGCCCATGCTGGCCCGGATTCGATCCCCGCATCCCATATGGTCCCCCAAGTACCGCCAGGAGTAATTCTTAAGTGCAGAGCCAGGAGTAACCCCTGAGCATTGCCGGGTGTGACCCAAAAAAGGAAAAAAAAAAAAAAAAGGAACAGAGATAATCAAGTGAGATCCGAGTTCAAGGGCAAACACAGGCTTGAAGAGCAAACCCAAACCAAGAAATGTAAATGAACAAAGGGACAAGTGGAAGTTATTGAAAATTGGGGCCAGAGTGATAGCCCAGTGGGTAGGATGTTTGCTTTGCACGCGGCCGGCCCATGTCGTCCCAGGTTCGATCCTAGGCATCCCATATGGTCCCCCGAGCACCGCCAGGAGTAATTCCTGAGCAAAGAGCCAGGAGTAACCCCTGAGTATTGCCGGGTATAACCCAAAAAAGCAAAAAAAAAAAAAAAAAAATTATTGAAAATTTAGTAAAGGAATAACTGTTTCCAAGATCAGGTCTATAGATCTGTATAAAATAAAATACCTTTTTGTGTCTAAACTGACTTTTGAGCATTAAAAGCCTCGTTCAACATAAAGCACTGAATTATAGAACTTTAAGAGACTTAATCCCTTAATTTTGGGGTTAAACACTTGAGGTTTGAGGGTTAAAAATAAATTGCTTCTAATGATATACAACAGGTTACAAAAATATTAATTCTATAAAAAATTTAGGGAAATACAAAGGAAGCAATCAAAGATATATTAAGTAAAACAAAACCAGGGCTGGAGAGACCCTACAGGAGACAAGGCCACTGTGAGCTCTGGAACCCCCTATTCGCTGAGCACCACCAGGAGTGATCCCTAAATGCAAAGCCAGGAGGAAGCTCTGAGAATTGCCGGGTGTGGCTGGAAGAAAACAACAACAACAACAAACAAACAAAACTAAAAACACAAAACATGTAAAATATTAGGGAAAGAATTTTTCATTCATTTATTGAATATCTTCCCCCCTTCACTATTGTTGAGGCTTTTGTGATGATGATGGGCCGCACACACAAACATGTAGTTAGTTGCTCACACAAACTATTTCATTTATTTATTTTCAGGTTTTGGAGCCACACTCAGCAATGCTCAGGGGTTACTCCTGGCTCTGCACTCAAGTAGGAATCACTCCTGGCAGTCTTTAGGGGACCACCTGGGATGGCTGGGGTTGAACCTGGGTGGGTCATGTGCAAGGCAAATGCAAATGCCCTACCTGTTGTGCTGTCGGCCTGGTCCTTTCAAAGACCATAATATTTCCACTGCTTTTTGTAGAGTAACGTGATACCATCATATTTCCTTTTCCTCAAGATCTATCTATTTAGTTACTCCGTGTTCCATATATTTAGCAAATTTTGTCCTGTTACCTTACAGACTGTCATGGGAGGAACCAAAGAGACATCTCGCCGAGCTGAGCACACGCTTTGTGTGGAGGAGGCTTGAGTTTGGTCTCAGTGCCACGTGCTCTTCTGAGCTAACCAAAAGCAACCCCACCAAGCATCACACAGGGAAAGGCCACTAAGCACCTCTAGGTGTGATCCCCAACAAAAATGATCAAATAAAAAATAATAATAGCACTGAAATTTTGATAAGGATTTTTTTTTTTTTTTTTGCGTCATACCCGGTGACACTCAGGGGTTACTGCTGGCTCTTTGTTCAGGGGACTATATGGGATGCCGGGGATCCATCCCAGGCCAGCATGGGCCGGCCGCGTGCAAGGAAAAACGCCCTACCTGCTGAGCTATCGCTCTGGCCCCTGATAAGGATTATTGAGTCCGTATGCTACCTACTGCTTTTGTAAGATGCCCATTATTAATTCTATCAACGAACATCTTCCCATCTCTTTGTTTTGCTACATTTCTCTTAAAGGTGTCTTTTAATTATCACTGTATAGGTCTTTTACTCTTTCTCATTCCTAGGAGCTTTACTATTTTGGATGTGATTGCAACTAAACAAGGCAAGATTACTTTGTTTTTATACTTGCTCATTGGATGCAATATTTAAAATAAATCAATGTTCAACCTGTGGACTACTGTATTATTAAACTATATCTATCAATTGTGTGTGTGGTCTTTTGGATTTTCTATGTATTATCAAATCATCTACAAAGAGTTTCATTTCTTCATTTCAAATGCATGTATTTCTTGATATTGTCAAATTTCCCTGCTTATTATAAAGTTTAAAGGAAGTTTTTTAAAAGCACCAAGCTGGGCTAGAGAGATAGTGGGCAAGGCACAGAAATCAACCCTAGTTTGGGGGGTCACACATGACAATGCTCAGGGGTTAATCCTGACTCTTTGCTCAGGAATTGCTCCCTGGCGGTGCTCAGGGGACCATACCGGGGATTGAACCCAGGTCGGCTGCTTGCAAGGCAAACACCTTACCCACTGTGCTATCGCTCCAGCCCCAAAATCAACCCCTAGTTTGATCCCTGACACTACATATGGCTCGTAGAGTACTGCCAAGCCTGATCTCGGAGCACAGAGATAAAACTAAGTCCTTCGTTGGTGGTGGGAGATGGGCACTGGTGGAGGGGATGGGTGCTGGAACACTGTATGACCAAAACCCAAATATGAACTTTTTAATTGTATATCTTTGTAATTGTATATCTCACGGTGGTATAATAAAATACTTTAAAAAAAACTAAGTCCCTATATAAAGTGTAAGGGAAATTTTAGGGGCCGGAGCGATAGTCCAGCGGTAGGGCGTTGCCTTGCCACGTGGCCGGCCTGTGCCGGCCAGGGTTCGATTCCCGCATCCCATATGGTCCCTCGAGCACTAATTTATTTATTTATTTATTTTTGCTTTTGGATCATACCTAACAATGCTCAGGGGTTACTCCTGACTCTGCACTCAGGAATTACTCCTGGCAGCGCTCAGGTAACCATATGGGATGCTGGAGATCGAACCTGAGTCCGCTGCATGCAAGGCAAATGTCCTACCCGCTGTACTACTGCTCTGGCCCTGATAATTTCTAATTTTTGACTGTGTATTTGCTTTAAAGATATTTCCATCTACAAATATTTTGCTGAACTATGGAAATTTGGCTCACATGTAGCCATGTAGGTCTCTGTCGGTCTCTGTTGGTCTCTTTCTGGATTGACAGACACTAACATTATAACTAATAACTAGTCATCAAATAAGACTCTAAACCAAGTAGTTATGTGTATTCAAAGCCCAGACTTTAGTCAGTGCTAATGCTTAACAGCTGACTCCTGCCAAGGCTCGAGTGGACGGCAAGCTTCCCACAGCCCCCTCAAGCCAAGGGAGAATTTTTTTTTGTTATCGCTGTGTCAAGGCACTTTTGTCATGTTGTATTTTCAAAGAAGATATTTATATATTCTTTCCTGTCTCCAATGTGATGCCAATACTTCATCAAGAAGTGAAGTTGGGTGGGAGAAAGAGAATAAGAGTTAAGGTGCTTGCCTTACAACTGACCCTAGTTTAAATCCCCAGTGCTGCATATGGTAGTCTGAACACTGCCAGGGGTCAGTCCTAAGAACAGATCCAGAAATATGCCCCTGAGCGGTCCAGATTGTCTCCCACTCCAGCCCCAACAAAAAAGAAGTAAGGAAGGTCTGTGTTCCCTCCATGAATCTGTTTTTCTCAGTTCACAAAACCATTTGAAATGACACTCTGATTTCCAAGGATTGGTATAAAAGATAGCATGGCTGCCATACTCTGTCTCTTGAGACTGAGCTTTGTAAGCAAGGCTTCACTTTGTGTGCAGAACCCAGGTGATATGAGAGCCCCCACAGAAAGGCTCCAGGTAACATCCAGCACTATGGTCTGACTATACCACCAGCATAGACCATCAGACATGGGCATAAATAAGCCAGCAGGTGATTTCAGCTCTTCAAATGTGCCCCTGGAGGCTCCAGACATTGTGAATCAGAGCCAGGCTGCCCCTGCTGTGAACTGGCTAAATTCCTGACCCCCGAATCCATGAGCATAATGAATGGTTGTCTGGCAAACGGAAGTTTGGGAGAAATGTGTGATGCAGTCATCAGCAAGGGAAACAGGACCCCTTTGTGACTTCCAGCTCTCGCATATGCTCAACAGCGCTTCCCTATGTGAACATGCCTCAGTTCTGGCACCTGGAGAAGTCTTTCTCTGGGTTTCTAGCTGAGTCACACGGCCATCAATTCTCTGCCTATATCTCCCCAACAACTGAGGTACATGGAAACACAATGGAGTCCTTCCACATCAGCTCACTGCCCCCTTTGCTCAACACTATGGCATAGAAATATGAGTAACTTAATTCTTTAATATATAATATTGAAAACGAAGGCTGGAGCGATAGCCCAGCAGGTAGGGCGCTTGCCGTGCACACGGCTGTCCCATGCCGGCCAGGGTTTGATCCTCGACATCCCATATGGTCCCCCGAGCATGGCCAGGAGTAATTCCTGAGTGCAGAGCCAGGAGAAACCCCTGAGCATTGCCAGGTGTGACCCAAAAAAAAAAAAAAAAAAAAAAAAAAACTAACTTTGCTTTTTGGGGTCATATATATATGACCCAAAAAATTGTTCATATATATAATATATATATATATATATATATATATATATATATATATATTGCAAATGAAAAAGGAACAAAACCCTGTAGAGTGTCTGTGTGTGTATGTGTTTGTGGTTTCCATGTATGTCAGTATGTTTCCAGAGAACAAATCTTGTAATCTACATGTCCTTATAATTTTATGTATTTTGAACCAAAAATCCACTTCCAGGAATTTATCAAAAGGGAATAATCAGTGACAAATAGGTATGTATCTTCAAGTATGTCAAATCCTATATTTGCATAAGAGAAAAATTGAAAAGGTTGAAAATAATCAAACTATCAATTACTAGATGTAAGATTATTTTCAGCTTAGTTAAACCAAAATAAGTACCAAGCAAACATTTGAAAAAAAAAGATGAGTGGGATTGAAGTGATAGAACAGCGGGTAGAGTGTTTCCCTTGCATGTGGCTGACCTGGATACTATCCCCAGCATCCCATATGGTCCCCTAGCACCAACAGGAGTAGTTCCTAAGTGCTGAGCCAGGAATAACCCCTTGAGCATCACTCAAAAAAGTATGACCCAGAAAGCAAAAAAAATAAATTAAATTAAAATTTAATAAAAGGGCCGGAGCGATAGTCCAGCGAGTAGGGCGTTTGCCTTGCACACAGCCGACCTGGGTTCAATCCCCAGCATCCCATATGGTCCCCTGAGCACTGCCAGGAGTAATTCCTAAGTGCAGAGCCAGGAGTAACCCCCTGAGTATTGCCAGGTGTGGCCCATAAAGCAAAAAAGAAAAATTAGGGGCGGATCGATAGTCCAGCGGGTTAGGGCGCTTGCCTTGCACCTGGCCGGCCCGGGTTCGATCCTCGGCATCCCATATGGTCCCCTGAGCACTGCCAGGAGTAATTTCTGAGCGAAGAGCCAGGAGTAACCCCTGAGCATCGCCGGGTGTGACCCAAAAAGCAAAAAAGCAAAAAAAAAAAAAATTAAAAAAGATGAGTTATCGATTGAGAAAGCTAATTATCCACAATATTAGTTACAAGGCTAGGGTTA
This sequence comes from Cryptotis parvus, assembly GCA_021461705.1. Taxonomy (NCBI): domain Eukaryota; kingdom Metazoa; phylum Chordata; class Mammalia; order Eulipotyphla; family Soricidae; genus Cryptotis; species Cryptotis parvus. Next base: position 6,274 of record JAJIBD010012534.1, on the reverse strand, counting down.
ACATATTAAAATGAGTCAGAAACAAAAGGACATAGTGAATTATGGGAGCAAAGTAATTACAACTCATTTTAAAAAATATGAATTTCAAGTTTACTAAGCCCTGGCTAACCAGATTAAACTGGAGAAGTAGAAGAGTTTTGCTTGCAAAAATTGCTTGCAATTTTTTGTTTTAGTTTTGGGTCTACCTGGTAGTGTTTAGGTGCCATAAAACATATTAAGGTGCTCAGGGGTCATTCTTGGTGTTTTCAGGGAGCTGACGGGGTACCAGAGACGAACTAGGTCTCTGATTTGTCTTTTCCTGCATAGATGCATGAAAGAAGCTTACAACCCCTATACAGACTTGTGGTCTTAGACTTTTAATTAAAAATATTTTAACTTTTGGGGGCGGAGTGATAGCGCAGCAGGTAGGGCGTTGCTTTGCACGGGCGGCCCATGTCGCCCAGGTTCGATCCCTGGCATCCCATATGGTCACCCGAGCACTGCCAGGAGTGATTCCTGAGTGCAGAGCCAGGAGTAATCTCTGAGCATTGCCGGGTGTGACCCAAAAGAAAAAAAAAAAAAAAAAAAAAATTTTAACTTTTGGGTCACACCTGAAGCAGCCCTTTGATGGTTACTCCTGAGGACAGGCCTGACTGTCTGAGCCCTTTGCAGTCACTCCTGAGGGGATGGTGGGCCATGAGCTGTCAGGATGCTCTGGCCCTTGGAGCTATCTCTCCAGCCCTCCTCTGCTACGCACTTTAACATAGGGATTTCAAGCTCGTCCCATATGCACTATTAGACAGAAATTGACTGCTTAGAGAAAGACGAAAGGCTAAAAAATTCTTGCTTTTCCCAAGAATAGCTTTCCTAAAAGATGGTTCCGCATTGTGACTGGAAAATGAATGAATGTTATGTGTAGTACTTCCTGCAAGAATTTTTTTGGGGAAAAGGCTAGAGAGATAATTGAGCAGGTATGGGTTTGAACCCTGACATTCTATAGGTCCCCCAAGCACTACCCTGGCTACTCCAAAAATGTTTAGGGGTTACTCCTGGCTCTACACTCAGGAATTACTCCGGCGGAACCTGGGGGTGGGGTTAGGGATGGGAGCACATGGGACATCGGGATAGAACCTAGGTTATAACCTAGGTTAGCCTTATCTCAGAGTGATCCCTGAGTGCAGAGCCAGGAGTAAGTCTGAGCACTTACTCCTGGCTATGTCCCAAGACTCCAAAAAAAAGAATCTATCAAAAAATTTATATACTTCTGGGGCAGGAGTAATAGTACAGTGGGTAGGGCGTTTGCACCGAGCTACCAGGGTTTGATCCCGCATCCCATATGGTCCCCTGGGCACCTCCAGGAGTAATTGCTGAGTGCAGAGCCAAGAGTCTCCCTGAACATCACCAGGTGTGACCCAAAAAAAAAAAAAAAAAAGTACATCTAACCAAGCAAACCTTTTTTTTTTTTGCTCCTTGGCACACCGGCGATGCCCAGGGGGTTTCTCCTGGCTCTGCACTCCAGGAATTACTCCTGGTGGTGCGCGGGGACCATATGGGATGTTGGGGATCGAACCCGGGCGGCATGGGCCGGCCATGTGCAAGGCAAATGCCCTACCCGGCTGGACTATCGCTCCGGCCCCCAAACCAAGCAAATCTTGTTTGTAAAATTCACTTTCATAGAATTATTCTATGTAAGATTTGGGGCTAATCTCAAGAGATGCTTACATAAGTTATGCTAGAGCTCTACCATGTTATCATAAATTCCATGTTATAGATCTGAACTATTCGGTGCAGACCTTGAGGAAACTGATATAGCTCCCAGCACATACTACATATCTGATACATACTTCTGTGCTGTTTCAAGACTGTACACTATGGAGTCCTGGTTGGTTTGGTTTTGTTTTTGGTTGAGTGGGGGGAACAGAATCCAGGCCTCAAAGGCTCTGCTCTTGGAGAACGTCCCAACTGTGTGCTGCAACGTCCGAAATGGACGAACTTTCAAAAAAAGAAATGTCAGAGGCATTTTGAAGACAGTGCCCTGGCAATGGGAAGTTCATACCGTGCGGTGATGCAGATAAACAACCAAAGGCCAAGAATTCTTTACAACATTCTGAAATTCGCTGCAACATTGTATTTGTCAATGGAGGGGGAGCCAGAGACTCCAAAACAGAGGGAGGACAGTAAGGTAGGGCACAGCCTGCCTGCCTGCCTGCCTCCAGAAACTCAACATGCCCACAGAAACCAGGTAAGGAGTGAACTTGTTAGGAACCCAGGCGTCCCAGCGGGTACCGCAGCTAAGCGGTGTGTAAGAGGAGAGAGATGAGGGCCGTCCACGGAGCCATCCCGGGCCGGGCCGAGGGATAGCACAGCGGGGAGGGGGGCATTTGCCTTGCTCTCGGCCCACCTGGGTTCCATCTCCGGCATCCCATATGGTCCCCCAGCACTGCCGGAGAAATTCCTGAGTGCAGAGCCAGGAGTAACCCCTGAGCATCTGGGTGTGACTCAGAACAGCAAGGGGAAAAAAAAGGGGTGGCGGGGGGACACCATCACGGCCGGAACCTTGTCCAGCCTGGGGAGCTGGGGAGGTCACTCAGATGGTACAAAGCTAAGAGTGTGTCCCATACGTGTGTGCTGGCCTGGCCCCGGTACGAGGAAAGAGGACAGATCTGGCCACAGACCTCTGGTTGGACTCTCCCATTCCCCAAGCCCGTCTGGCATTTGCGCTGATGATGATCCATCAGGACATCAGACTGGCCCGCCAAGTCCCTCCTGGTTGGCTGGGGCGGGAGGGCTGTGCGTCATCTCTCCTGAGGACGGGTCAGGCCCGCCTGACCTCTGGAGCCCCTCGTCCACCCACCCTCCGCTCTGACCCCGCAGCGTCAGGGTCCGTCCCTTTCTGCCGCCTGCACTCACAGTGCCCGCAGATCCACCGAGCGAGGGAGGACCTTCTTGGTGGGCTGGGCTGCTGCCGCTGGTGGCGTCCAGGTCGGAGACTCGGGCAGCGCGGGCAGCACAGAGAGAGGAGAGGAGCTGGCAATGGCGCAGCCGGCAGCGGCCCCGCGAAGGCCGAGGCCCGCGTCCAGGCCGGCCGTGACTCCGGGCGGGCCGAGCAGTGGACGCCGCTCCCGGGGGCGGACATGCTCGGCAACCCGCAGCCCGGGTTGCTCGGGAGCGCGGCGCACCCACAGCGCTGCAGCTCGGGCGGGCCGCTGGGCCCGACGCGAGCCGTTGCTAGTTGCTAGGCACCCGGAGCGTCCGCAGCTGGGGGACCCGGACAAGAGTGGGCGGGACAGCGGCTGGGAGCGCGCTGGGGGTGCAGGGGCAGGCCACCGAGGTAGGGCCGAGGCTGCTAGGAGTTGAGGGTTGCGGGGAGGACGCTGAGAGCGGCCAAGACGTGCCAACGCCAGTGGGGCACTAACGGAGCCAGCAGACAGAGCTGTCGTGCAGCTGCCTTGCAGATCTCCGAGTTGCGTTTAAAGAACTGATGTAACTGGGGGCCGGAGCGATAGCACAGCGGGGAGGGCGCTTGCCTTGCACGCGGCGACCCGGGTTCGATCCCCGGCATCCATATGGTCCCCAGCACTGCAGGAGTAATTCCTGAGCGAAGAGCCACAGGAGTAACCCCTGAGTATCACCGGGTGTGACCACCCCCGCAAAAAAGAGAGAACTGCTATAACTAAACTAAGTTTCCCGACCGACTAGTCCAAATTCCATGGTGTGTTGGTTCTTCAGGAAGGGCGGAGTGTCTGGTCCTAAAGGGCGGAAAAGGAAGCCTAACAAGGCGGACTTTAACATCTAAATCCTGGCCAAGGTATCTTCAGAACAGCCTGACCTTCATTTTTTTTTTTTTTTTTGAGGGATTGGGATGGACACTCGGCGATGTTCAGGGGTTACTCCTGGCCCAGGAATTACTCCTGAAGGGGTGCTCGGAGGACCAGGTGGGATGCTGGGGATCAAGCTTAGTTGCTCCGCGCCAAGTGTCCTGCTCACTGTACTATAGCTGTGACCCCTTAATTTCTTGGGGTCCCTTCCCAGGGCTGAGGGCAAGCTTAGACCTGGCAGTCCATCAGATCCCACAAAACTCCCTCAAGACCCGCATTTCTGTCCTCGGTTGTTCGCTACGTAACCTTTGTAGGCTACCCGGGACCGAGCTTTTTGCCCTCACGCATCAGTGTCTTGTGATCCTGGCTTAGGACCAATGAACCCCCTCCAAGGAGATGAATAGTAGAGTGTGGTGTGTTGTAGATACTAAGAAAACCCAACGCCAGAATCGGGACTTCCCTGGACAAGTGTAGGTTAGAGGACAACAGCTGCACCCAGGGAAAGAACAGAACGCTCTAGGGTCTTCTGGGTGTAGAGGACAGCGCAGGCAAAACGGAGCTGGGAGGCGTCACTTTATACCGTCAGGTGCCTGACTGCTATGTGAGACATCCCAGCTGTGTGTCCACTGGCTTTTGATGTACTTACTGCTCTTAATGTCAGTACCTCATGTGTGGGAGCCAAGGGCGGGGTTTCCCGTGGGTCTAAACCATGGCACCATAACCCCAAGTGGTAACTGGGCAACTTTATTTGAGCCACATAACAAGACTCCCTCCCTGCACTGTGGTGTACCGAATACAGAATACAGGCTGCGAAGTCACATGGACAACTTTCAAAGCAACAAACCAGTTTATAGCCAGGCTTGGGGAACAAGCCAAAAGGACACCCCACTCCCCTATTACGTAGACTGATAACTTTACCACCGAGCTTTACTGTGGGCCATGGTCAATACCGGAAGCCTGTAACTTGGTGTGATGGGCTGTTCAGAGCAGTCTGAAGCTGTTGTCACACCTCTGTGACTCTTTGTACCTCCCAATGGTCCATTCCCAAAGTCTGCTCGTGCACGACATCACTAGGTGTTCAACTTCTGCTCCCTTCGCAAACTGCACCAACCCTAAAAGCACATATCACCTCTGTATCCTCAAATGGTCTATTTTTTTCCCTCCACCCAACTGTTTGCCTTCCAGTTTATATATACAAAGCCATGTTCATACACTTAGATGCCGGCCCCTGTTCCTCCCCCCATTCCCTACCAAGTATCAGCAATTAAAATTAAAAATGTTTAGGGGCCAGAGCAATAAAAGCACAACAGGTTGATTGCCTTGCGTGCAACCAACCCAGGTTTGATCCCTGGCATCCCATATGGTCCCTGAGCATCACCAGGAGTAATTACTGAGTGCAGAGCAGGAGTAACCCCGAGCATCACCAGGTATGACCCCAAAAAGAGAAAAAGGTTCAAAATTGGTTGATACCTAGAAAGAGCTGTTTCATTGTTGGGATGCAGCCCAATGGTCGAACACCTGCCTTGCATTGATGGCTCAGGGTGTGTGCTGAGCACCAGGAGCGACTGGTCTGAGGCAGTGGGACCCTGCTTCCCTCATTCCATAAAAGCAAAGACTGTCCAGTGTGTCAGGTATTATTCTAAGTGTATCACTGCATCACTGTCTTCCCATTATCATCATCGATTTGCTCAAGTGGGCACCAGTAACATCTCCGTATGTCCTGTCTCATGCAAGTAGAGCCCAAGGGCATCTGCTCACTCCAGGAACATAAAGAGCCTCAAACCATTCCATCAGATCATGGGAATGAGGTCTATAATTGTTACTGGTATTTGGCATATCAAATACGACACAGGTGGCTTTGCCAGGCTCTGCCGCCGGGGTAGCATACTCTTGTAGTCATCTCTAAATCCAGAATTTATTGATGAACCGGGCGGCCACGAGCCAGGCTGTGATAGGCTGGTCTGCTGGGTGGAGTTCTGACGAGGGGAAGTCCGGATGTGGAAAATGGAGGCCCTCATGGAGTCAGAGGGTCATCTGGCTTGTGAGGCTCTGCTGGAGTGTCGGGCCAGGGCTAGAACCTGCCATCCCTCCCGGGCACCTTGAGCGGCTGGGCACAGGGAGAGCCAGTAGCAGCTCTGCCCCATGTCTGTGAGTCTCTATTCTAAGTGCCAGTCCCAAAAAGCTTAAGACTCGCAGTTCATGTAAAGTTCAAACTCAACACCCTGCTTTAGAAGTGTTATTTTTGAGAAGTTGTAGCTGAGACAGAACTCAAATACCCCAAAATGGTCATCCCAATACTCTCTTGCTTCAATTCTTGGAATTTATGCTACCTCAGGTGGCTAACCTGTACCTAATTAAGGAATCTGAGGTGAGGATACTTACCCAGATAACCTAGGCGTCCCAATGTAAACACAAGTATTCTTATGGAATCGGAACACTATGACAGAGGTTTTTTAGTGTTACAGCTTTTTAATTTT